>PVHO010027074.1:0-26864 GCA_004024885.1 Saguinus imperator | reverse complement strand
GAGTCCCAAGCTTGACACAATTTCTCTTCTGGTTCTCCTTCTCTTTTCCATTTCTCTACACTTGCAGATAAAACCTAAGAGTCATCTGGCTGTTTTGTAAGCTAGTTATTATTATCTAGAGGACTTCTAGGAGGATATATTTTTAAAGAAACTAAAATACAGGTGTAATATTTTAGCCTTAAACCACCATTCGGAGCTGAGAGTGAAGACTCTTCTATAGGTAGGTACTGCCAGGTGTTCTGAAAAATGCATCTGGTTATTATCCAGGGTCAGAGTCTTTCACAGTGAGGAGAATGGTGTTGGTTCTCCAAAACAGCCCAGGGAAGTGAAGCCGAAACTGATTGAAGTAAAGCATTCCTGAAGCCTTGATTCTCCCCTCCTTTGAAGGCAGGAGTAAATTTGGTTTCCTGCATCCAGGTGGTCCTCAGATGTACTAAATTAAAACACGGTGAGAATGGGTTTTTCACAAACTCTGCCCTGACCAATCTATCAGCGTCTACATCCCTCCACTGTGATTCTGTGCAATAGACCCAGTGGAAATTGCAGGGCAAGCGGGCAATGAGGAAGCACGGTGCTTTCCTCTGTGCTGGAAATAGACCAAGACTGTGAATGTTAATCACCCAATTCTTGTAAAAGGTACTACACAGCCTTCAATAACCACAGATGGCTGGAGTCTTCATTCTTCATTTCATCTGTGAGGCTCTGTCAGAGGGAGGTGACAGCTGTAAACGAATATTGAAGCAATATCCCAACCTAGAAGTAGAAAGTCAGAGTTTTGACACTGTTGACCTCAGAGACTTGAGACATGATGAAAGACGAGCTTTGAGTGTAGGTTTTCCATTGCTTTTGAGGCCAATTCTAACTATCAAACATTTCAGAGAGCAAATATCTGTCCTTTTGTATCTTCCCTGCCCTGCTCTAACCTCTTTCTTATCTAAACGCTGCTGCCACCAATAGCTCACATGATGCCACACAATGCCACCATCTGAGCTGTTGTCTCAGGAATACGGCCTTTTTCTTCCTCCTACTCCCTGCTCACGTTGAACACACGGATGGTAATGCAGCTTATTTTGTCACGTATCTTCTCAAGTTTCTTTATCATAGTCGGGAAAATAATAGGGGGACGATCCCCAGAATAACAGAATAAATGTCTATTACAAATGTTGTTGTACTTGTTAGAGACGAGGTCCCCACTCTGTGGACCCGGCTGGAGGGCAGCAACACGATCATAGCTCACTGTAGCCTCAAACTTCTGGGCTCAAGTGATCCTCTCGCCTCAGCCGCCCGAGTAGCTGAGACCATAGGCATGTGCCACCATGACCAGTTAATTTTTTAAATTGTCGTAGATACAAGGCATCCCTATGTTGCCCGGGCTGGTCTCGAACACCTGGGTCTCAAGTGATCCTCCTGCCTCAGCCCCGCAAAGTGTTAGGATTATAGGTATGAGCCATTGTGCCTGGCCAAAATAAATGTGAATTTTAATTTTGTTCAGCTTAGTTGTGTATCGCTAGCAAGTAGCTTAAGCATAGAGGACACAAATTTTGTCATCTATAAAACATGTCTACACCATATGATTTATACTTAGCTCCATTGATGTAGATCAATTGACAAAAACATTAAAGATGTAAATTATAAAGTGCCATATTTATGTAAGCTATTATTATTTTTATTATGTAGCAGACTTATAGGAGGATATATTTCTGAGGAATATATTCCTTTTCTATAAGTTTCCACTGTATCATGTCCAGAAAAGCACTGGGTACCGTTGGAGTTCCTGCAGCAATCAGAGAACCCAGGTGAAACCAATCATTTTCTTTGCTCCAGTGGAGCATTTAGAGGACAGAAAATATTTTTCTATTGTTGGTGAAGTGAATGCAAAAATATTATTTATGCAATATAATTGAAAGTGTAATTTGTTTTATTCACAAGGAAAAGATGCCCCCAATTTCCAAATGTATAAAGGGTAGAAATCCTTTCATAACAAAAAAGAACCAAAGTCATCCAATGCGTTCATTATGATTCAGATCTTTTACCTGCTGTACTGAGTTTTAAGAGGAGCTCAGCACATTGCTTAGTGTGAAGAGCAGAAAGTCTTAAAACATGTTTGGCTCTAAGGCTACAGAGAGAAGGCAGAGGCAAATGTTTGGAAACCTAAGTGAAATAAAGGGGGAAGAACAGGTTTGAGGATTAGCCCATTGCCACCCATGCTTCTTTGGCCTGTTTATTTTAGGATGTGGCCTGGCTATTCTTGATTCTGGGAGGGGATTCTATTTCATTTCATTTTCCAATCATAGGCTGCTTAACACCACTTAAGCCAATAACTCTCTGGATCTTACCCCATGGGTCCGACTTCTGGCAAAGTCCATACATGCCACTCTTCTGTTAGGCCTTAGGTCATTTTAGCTATTTTGAAGGCCAGAAGAGTTTACAAATGTGGTACAAGTCATTTGTTATTCAAGGATTGATTGTCATTTATAAGAGGAAAACAAAGAAGTCTCAAAAACAGTTTATTTGGTCATAGAGTATGGGCGGAAAATTTTGATGCAGACGCAGTCTTAGACTGAACACAATTCCGATGTTTTTAATACTATTTCTCCTTTCTTCACCTTCCTGTATTCTAGTAAAAGGACCAAGGGGAGTCTTGGTTCAAAAAGTAAAGGAGTGCCTCTCTTGGGTGACAGGGAACTGTCATTTGCTATTAAAACTCTTCTTCTGGTGGTTTAATTAAATAATCAAACAGGTATTTCTTGAATGAATATCACATTGCAGGCACTACATTAAGTGCCGGGCACTGAAGAAATAACCATTCAAGATAGGCATGGGCATCAGTCAGCTCAGAAACAATCTCTAACAAGGTCAGCAGAAAGCTGAGAAAACAGGATTTCGCCTGCTCTTCCCTGCAGCAACAGCTGTGGCCTCTTGCAAAGCAATTAAGCCTGTGGCTGGGATTCCAGTCCCATCTCATCTCAGCAGCCTCGCAGCATTGGAACGTTCTCGACGGAGACTCTTAATCGATGGCATTTCTTTGTTTTTGCCCTGGCATCTCAGATGGTGGCATTCCCGAGGCTGATTAGCTCCAAGTTCCTTCCCTATGAAGCCAAAGCCACCATGTAATTTCCATGAGACCTGAAAATGATCCTGATTTGAAGCTTAGATGGAGCCCATAAGCCATCATCTAATCATACTTAAAAATTTACTGGCCTGGGCTGTATGTTCTTCATTTCTTTAGCAGTAAAATCATTCTTAAAAATATATCACTCTTTGTGTACCATCAAATCAGCCTGATGACAGCCTAGCTTAGAACTGAGTACTGCAGTAAATGTCAGAACTCTGATGCTGACTTTCTGGCTGACTTTGGGTAAGCTACTTAACTTTCTTTCTTTTATTTTTTTTTTCTCCTGTTCTTTCAGCATCTTTGATGCCCCAGGCTTTAAAACTAGACTTGGGGGTAGGGAGGCAAAGGGTGGGTGGGTGAGGAGGGCAAGAGCCTACAAAGATAAAGGAAACCTAAGCCCTGCTCTGGGGAGGAGCACAGTTTGAGGAAATAGCCTTGAAAAGCAAATAATTAGAACCCCACTGGACCACACAGTCACTGAGGAGTATGCCAAGCACTGTGGGAGCACACATTCCTTTCAGAAGACCGTGTAGGGGAATTGGACAATGCATCCCAGACGTACTTAACAACAAGCTGAATTGTAAGGAATGAAGACGCATTTCCTGGGCGAAGAATGGGGAAGGACACTCCTAGTCATTCTATCCTCTAAAAGGAATAATAATCTTGAATCCTGCTTAGCTCTCAGAAAGATTTTGAAAGCAGATACATAAAACACAACAGACTGGGTAGCCCAGCTCCACAATCGTCAAAGCCCTCCAGCTCAGCAGAAAAATGGTGCCATATTAGACTTGGAACTTTTGTAGGGTTGTTGATTTTTAAGTCAGGGTCTCACTCTATTGCCTGGGCTGGAGTGCAGTGGCACAATCATGACTCACTGGAGCCTCGAATGTGGGCTCAAGGAATATTTCTCACCTCAGCTTCCTGAGTAACTGGGACTACAGGCATGTGCCACCACTCCTGGTTAATATATTTTTTTAATTTTTTATGTTTTTTGAGGTGGGGTCCTGCTGAGGCTGGTCTCGAAGTCCTGGGTGTAAGTGATCCTTCTGCCTCAGCCTCCCGAAGTGCTGGGATTACAGTGGTGAGCTACTGCACGTGGCCTTCTGATGCCTCCTTTGCCCTGCACCAGGGAATGCCTGTCTTCCTTTGGCAAATGAGAGGGAGGGGACCTGCTCATGGTCTGCTTCTTTATCCTCTCCTGGTTTGTGCTGATGCTGGGGCTGTCGCAGCTGTGACAATGATGCCTCTCAGAGCTGCTGTGGAAGAGGCCAGTGCAGTGCCTGAGGAGTGAGCATCACCTTCGCAGGAACAAGGCTTTAATTTCCTTCTCCAACCCATTAGAGAGGGAGCTCTTTCTTACATAGCGTCTTAGGAGGAGCAAGCTCAAACTCAGCCACTCAGCTCTCCACACCCATCCCAGTAAGGGTCCCTTATAACTCCCTTGTGTTCATAACCACCATGACTCTGGTTGCTTCCATGTGGATATAGCTCCCCTAAGGATGAAGGGAGTATGTGCAGTGACAAAAGAACATGGAGACATTCCTAAAGATGTCTAAAGCCTCAGGGTGATAGGGATTTAGTGTCTAATCAGTCAGTAGTGAAGAGGACAATATCAGATATGTCATCAAGGCCTGCCTCAGTGTCACAAGTTATGCCAAGGACTGGGGTTTCTATGGAAAGTCCTGGAAGCAAAAAACGGGAGTACTGGCCATGTCACTTCCCACACTATGTGAAGTTTCTGGACCTCTGCTGCCTTTTCCAGGACAGTGTGGAGGGGATGACTTAGCTTGTGTGATTCTTTAGAGCCCTGCCACACCCTAGAGCCCATGATCCTTGAATCTCCCATTTATGGAAGACTCAAACCAGGAGAAAGCTACGTTTATGACAGGTGGTGGCAATTTGTAACACTGATTTAGTAGAACAGGATTCTGGCCGGGTGCGGTGGCTCACGCCTATAATCCCAGCACTTTGGGAGGCCGAGGCAGGTGGATCACGAGGTCAAGAGATCTAGACCATCCTGGTCAACATGGTGAAACCCGTCTCTACTAAAAATACAAAAAATTAGCTGGGCACGGTGGCGCGTGCCTGTAATCCCAGCTACTCGGGAGGCTGAGGCAGGAGAATTGCCTGAACCCAGGAGGCGGAGACTGCGGTGAGCCGATATCGCGCCATTGCACTCCAGCCTGGGTAACAAGAGCAAAATTCTGTCTCAAAAAAAAAAAAAAAAAAGAACAGGATTCTGAAAAAGCATTGTATGTGTACATAAAAAAGGTGCTACATTTTAATAGACTGTATTTGTGAGTACTAGCCTGTGTCTGTGAGGGCTCTAGTCATCTTCTTAGACAGTGTTATCAATATTTCCAACCTTATTGTATAAAAGTAGGAAAAAACAGTCATGGGAAGATTAAGTTTAATGTGTGTTACTGAACATGGTATGATGCTAACATCCTCCCGCCTTCTTGCCAGTTACAAAAATCAGCCTCAAACAGCATGTGGCAGCTTCAAGAATAAGCATCAGAGAAAATGCAGGAAGCAGTAAGGTTGGAAGATACAGCTGGCTTATGAGGCAAGAAGACCAGGTTTTAGACTTTCTCCCACCTTCTGTCTTTGTGCAAACTATCATTACTTTTGGTGCCTTAATTTCTGTTGTTCTAAAATTCGGGGAGGCTTACAAGAACTAAAAGAGGGTAATTGGATTGTTTGTAACAAAAGGATAAACACTGAAGGGAAGGATGCTCCATTCTCCGTGATGTGATTATTGTGCATTGCATGCCCGTTATGTACGTCATAATTATATATACAACTATGTACCCAGAAACATTAAAATTAAAAATATTTTTAAAAATCTAGATAGAATTAGAGGGGTCAATGTTTTCCTCATATTGATGCCTTAGGGGTAACTTCAGAATAGTGACAGGTGTGCACTAAAGGCTTTCTGGAGACAAAGGTGCAAGGGGTTGGTCCATGCACACGGCCTGGCTGCTGGTGCGGTTGTGTTTGCCTGTGGTGACGTGTTTCCCTGCAGGAGTCTGGTGTGTGTGGCTGCATGTGGGAGCCTTAAGGGCTCATTACTCATAAAATCTTCAGTCTGTTCTGTGGTTGCTTTTAACACCTGATGGGCAGCAACCTCCTTTTCTCTTGACTGCTGCCCTGATTTCTACTGCCTGAAGATCCCCAGGGTATAGAGACCGGGGCCAGTTCAGCTTTATTTTTATTTTATTTTATTTTTTTTGAGACGGAGTTTCGCTCTTGTTACCCAGGATGGAGTGCAATGGCGCGATCTCGGCTCACCGCAACCTCTGCCTCCTGGGTTCAGGCAATTCTCCTGCCTTAGCCTCCCGAGTAGCTGGGATTACAGGCACGCACCACCATGCCCAGCTAATTTTTTGTATCTTTAGTAGAGACGGGGTTTCACCATGTTGACCAGGATGGTCTCAATCTCTTGACCTTGTGATCCACCCACCTCGGCCTCCTAAAGTGCTGGGATTACAGGCTTGAGCCACTGCGCCCGGCCTCAGTTCAGCTTTATTATTAACTAGGGAAAGCATTCTGCGCTTCCTCTCTTCCTCCCTCTTTCCCTTCAATTCACCTATTTATTGATTTATTTATCAGGCTGCTCCTCTGTGCTGGATACTCTTCTGAGCAGGTGGTTCCTGCTGCTTTAAAGCCTACACTAACGTGGAGAAGGCAGAACACAAATGAATGTTACCATTTCAGATAATGGTTTAGGTGTGAAGAAGAACATACATGGGATGATGTAAGGGAAATTGACTGGCAGGGGGACCACTCCACCTACAGATATTCAGACTCTGGAGGCCTGGGCTGGGGTCCAGGAATCCACATGGTCAAACAGAAGGGCATGGGATTCTACTGCAGCTGGTCCCTGGATGACCTTTTCGGCATCCCTGCCCTAGGAAATGCTTTGAGTGTTTGGCCTTCAGGGTTGTGCTCTCCTTTGAGAGTGTGGGGAGTGGAGTCCGATGTATTTCAGGGTGAAGGTTAATTGCTCTGAGCAGATTCCCACCTGAAGCTTCCTTTTTCTGGCATCTTCCCTCAGCTTCCCCAGCAGCTGTCTGCTATGCAGGAATAGCCCTTGCCACCTGTTGGACATAGCCTCAAACTCAGAGGATTAATGTGTTCTTATCTGAAAGGACACAAAGGGGAGGAGGGGGAAGGAAAATTGTTAACATGGTTCTCCTTATCTCTCCTCTCCAAGATCCATTTTTGATCCCCCCTTCCTGGATTCTCCCTCCACCCTCTCAAATCCGTTGTAAGCAGCTGCTAGCTTCCTGGCCGACGGGCCTCCTGGCCAGCTGTCTGACGTCACACATCAATCTTCCATCTTTACTGCAAATCTCTACCGATCAAATTTCACATTTCCAGGACTCTGTTCATAAAGCCCCTTTCTCTGGTATAATTAGTAATTAGAGGAAAAATGTTAGCTATCAGACACTCAATCCCCATCTGTCAAGTGAGGAAATTCCCATTCAAGTGTAGGGCTGACCATTCTGCATAGGTAATAGACCCACTCACAATCTGCTTTTCTGAACTAAGTGGTTCTAGTGGAACAAGAGAGGGAGCTATGTTTCTGAGTGTCCATTGGGCTGTACGCATGTGTCTTTATATCTGTATAATTTAATTAATACTTTAAAAAATTATTTCTTCCCTTCTTTCATCCTCTCTCCCACACTGCTTCTAATACTAGCTCAGCGGGAGCCTCGTTAAAAGCAGTTTCTCTTATGGAAGCATTTCCCAGATCATGACTGCTTCTCATGATTCCCTTCGGACAGGGCTGGTTACATCTGCCACCTGGTTATTGACGGTCATAACTGTGCAAACGGGAGACAGGAAATGTCCTGAGTGAGGCCTAGGTGTTACTTGCAGATTTGCCTAAGTGGGGACATTTAGCTGGGGTCAGTCTTTACTCATTAATAGTTTTTGTCATTTGTAAAAGTGATTTTCTTTTGCGAAATATTTTCAAATTCATGCTTTGCTGAGCTTGGGTTTTAGTTATTATTTAGCTAAACATGAGCCAAGAGCATAAAATGGATACCCCAAAGAGACAAACATAGAAATAAGACTCCCCACACCTCATGTGTTTCTAGAGAGAAGCAATTGTTTACTGCTCTTAGTGTTAGTTAAACCGCATCAGGCTGGCTGTATTACTTCTGAGACCTAAAATTAGTGAGGACATAGAATCCATTCTATGTGTCAGAAGGCAATCATTAAGAAGGTAAAAGAATTTCATACTTTGTCATTTGATTGAAGATTGTAGTTGAAGATTCAGAGAAGAGAGGCCGGAGAAATATTTCAAATATTTAAATGGGTTGCATGCCATAAGGGCTGGGAATCATTCCTCAGCACCCAGGGGTCAACTTGGGAGGACAATTATAGGGAATGGGGTTTTAGCTTAAAGTACTGGGCACTTGAGTCCAAAGTTTTGGGATCGAATTCTGCTTCTGCCACTTGTTAGCTGTGTGATTATGTGTAAATCTCTTCACCTTATAGTTCAGTTTTTTCATCTGTAAAGTAAGAGTAATAGCTGTCCCTATAAGGTTCTGAGAATTAAATGAATTAATACACGTAAAGTATTGCATCAGGGGCTGACACACAGTAAGCATTGGCTGTTTATATTACTACAAGAACACGTGACATGGTCACCTGCCCAGAAAGCTCAACATATTTCAAAATGTTTTCCACAAAACACAGCGCCCTGAAGCTGATATATTAACAGATGAGAAAAGGGTTCTGAGGTCAAATTGGATGACCCCTAGCTTTGAGATCCATAATACGCAAGACAGTAAAGAAAAGCAAGTTACTTCTGTTTAAACAAATGTTTCTGATTTATTTCACTATGGAATCTGCCTTCAGTGGAGAAATATATTGTGAAATAAGGATAAAACACATTGGAGAAAAAGCAAAATGATAGAATTGTCTAATCAGTTGTGCTGGTGGGAGGGTGAATACATTTTGATGGGTTGGTTAGGTTTGATTTCTGGAAAGGACTTCTGCTCTGATGGTGTTAAATGTCTGACAGTTGTGAATGACGTCACGTTTAACACCATCACTACACATAGTCCCCCCAAATCTGTCTTAAAACAGAGAGAGGTTTGCAAGTGAATGATGGAAAGAAAACAGGGTATTTCATTCATTTAATATCCACGAGAAGGCATTTTCTTATGCCAGGCCTTGAGCTAAACGCTGGAGATGTGAAGATGACGGGGATACTACTATCCTTCCCCTCAGATGTCACGGTGTGGAAGCATGAACGTTCCACGGTGTGGAAGATTTGTAACCCAGTATGATCATTGCCTTAGTGGAAATGGAAAAGGCCTCAGAGGACAGACAGGATGGAAAGCTAATTTCGATTGAAGGCGAGATGTGTCTAAAAGGGGCTTCCTCACCAGCGGTCAGGCTGTGTGTGTGAACCTTCCCTGTGCGGTGAAGGAGTACATGCTGTAGGTGATGGCATGTACCCCAGGACCGTAATCTTTAGAGAACGGAGGACCAGAGAGAGGGCCCTGGGAGATAGAAACCATGACAAGGACAGAAAGAATTCATGTCCAAAGGCAAGAACACATCCAAGCGATGCCACATTCAGAGGTTACCGGGCTAGGGCTGCAGTAACCAAGAGACCTTGAGGTTTCCTATTCAGTTCTATTGTTTAAGAAATCACTTTAATAAATGACATCCTTTTCTGAACTCTGAGTCTTGGCTTCATTTGTAACATGGAGTGGGGGTGGTAGTGGCGCAGCTTTCTAAAATCTCCGCCTTCTCTAATATTCCCCTATTTCACACCAGTTTTTAAACTTGATCTACAACTCTCTCTGTTCCTGTCACAGCCTGATATCGGCCAGCCCATCCAGTGAAATTTAAAAATCCTCATCTTAAATCAACCACTTTTAATTCCCTAATTAGTAGTGTGGCATTCTCCTGACCTTTTTTTTTTTTTTAATTTTTCTTTCTCATTTCTTACTTTTGAAGGGAAGATTTGAACTTGGAATTCCAAGTGTGGCCTCCCCTAGGGGTGCCGAGATCATCCATCTTCCATTCACTGGCAGGATGATTCTGTCTCCAGCTAATTTTGTTGACATAGAACACTGCAAAATCATGTGTTTCTGGTTATTTGCTCCCAAAAACATTACTTTGCATTTTTCCAAGTTGAATTCTATTTCATTCTTTCCCACCCATATTTCTATAATCTCTTAATATCATTCATGTGTTCACTGCCTGCCCACACTGGGGTCTGCTTCTTCTAGCTTGGTATCATCTACTTGTTCCATTAATATTTTTTAAAGAAGACTGGGTCTAGTGTTTTCCCTCGTGTCTCCTTACCCATCACCTCATAGCCCAGTGCTGGGCCTCAATGATGGTACTAGAATTCTGGGTTGCCCTTGCCACTTGGTAGGAAATATCACTTTGCAAATGAGTTTAAATATTCCAGATGTTGCTTCTTTAATAATTTCTTAGTTTTTATGGATACTAGCCTGCTGTTCCTGGATGCCATGATTTAAGTAAATATTACTTAAATTTTTTTAAATTTTTTTTTCTCATTTCTTACTTTTGAAGGGGAAGATTTGAACTTGGAATTCCAAGTGTGGCCTCCCCTAGGGGTGCCGAGATCATCCATCTTCCATTCACTGGCAGGATGATTCTGTCTCCAGCTAATTTTGTTGACATAGATTTAAGTAAATCATACTTAAATCATACTTAAATAATATTACTTAAATAATATTAACATCTCCATTTTAAAGATGAAGAAACAGGCCTTGGGAAGTCATGTGCAATTGACAGGACAGGGTACGGCGGTAACCAGTACCCAAGGTTCCCGCCTTCCAGACCATGAGTGGAGAGGTTACACAAAGAGCTTTGTTAACCTGCAGATGATATGGAAAAGACAAGGAATGGGGGATGAATGAAAAGGGCATAATATTATAAATGTCCTTGCTTTGATAAAGCTGTACCACTGTGGTCCCAGTTAGATTTTCTAATCTTGAGAGTCTCATTCTGATGAAAAAGCATTCACAGTGTATATATCTATCCCTCTCCTTTTTCTTGAGCCTCTGAGAGGCCTACAGGGGTATGGGGATTATCCATTTTCAACAGTTAAGTTCTGTTTTAATGAAGAATAATGTTCAGAATCACTTTTCTCCTTTCCTGCCTTGGTTTAATGGTATTTATTTTTAGCCCAATTACTGGGATTTTTGTTCGTTCCTCTCTAGCCTTCAGAAAAGCTATAAGTGGTTTCTTTCATACATTTTCTTTATTCTTAAGATGGTAGGTAATTTTTTTGGCTGAACTTCATGCATTGAGGATTTCCAAATATCTGCTGACCTGATTTACATTTTATCTGACTTCGTAAATTACAACTTTCTAATTTATCACCCATTTGCCAATATTGAGAAAGAGGTCTAGGGGTACAGTTCATTACTTTCTGTGACCTGGTGATTTCTCTCTGACTTATTTAGGAGAATGGCTTTCTTTCAGTGTCTCCTGCATCATGGCAATCACAAACGAAAAATCTTTATTCTTTTAAGATTGTTATGCTAACGTTAAGTCATTTTTTTTTTTGCCTCCCAGGTTTTTCCTCCAAGTCTTGACTGAGGCTGAGTCTACATGACACCAAAACATCCAAATGCAAAAGAAAAATTCACTTGAACCACTTAGATGTTTCTTCACCAAATCCAGATGTTTGGCAGTACAGATGATACTTCTGGATAATGAGTGACTCTCCCTACAATCAACACTTTCATCACACTGCTTTAATTAAAAACATAGTTACAACAGTCGGACTGTGTGTAGTCTATAAGAATGCTAGAGTCTTGTAGATTCAACCCTTGCATTAAAAGAACCTTTGACTCATGAGTTTGACCAAAGTTGAGGTGAAGATGGTTGTCCTGGGTGGATGCTTCATTGTTACCATGAAGAATTGTGGGTCAGGAAGTGGGCATATATCCCAGCATAAATAAATCCAGATGCAAAACATTCAAAGGGGAAAGAATTAGAAACTTGACTCCTCCTTGGCAGTAGAGCTGTGGCAAATATTTTAAAGCATCCACACTATCCGGTTCTTCCAGTCTGAATAATTTGCCTAACATGTTCCCTAATATAATTAAATGAAAAACACATATTTTGCATTTAGGAACGAATTGTCATTCTGAAAGATTCAAAACTCTAAACATGTGGTACCTTTCACATATTCTCAATATTCTAGAAAGAAGAGTTTTACTATTTTATCAAATGACCAGATAACCAGAGGCTTAGTTTCACATAAAAGATAGAAAACTTTTAAGAGTAGACCTGAGTCCAGGTACATAGATTTGAGGAACCACAAAGGTCCTTTAAAGAAAATCCCTGGGCCGGGCGTGGTGGCTCACTCCTGTAATCCCAGCACTTTGGGAGGCTGAGGCGGGTGGATCACAAGAACAAGAGATCGAGACCATCCTGGTCAACATGGTGAAACCCCGTCTCTACTAAAAATACAAAAAATTAGCTGGGCAGGTGGTGCGTGCCTGTAATCCCAGCTACTCAGGAGGCTGAGGCAGGAGAATTGCCTGAACCCGGGAGGCGGAGGTTGCGGTGAGCCGAGATCGCGCCATTGCACTCCAGCCTGGGTAACAAGAGCAAAACTCCGTCTCAGAAAAAAAAAAAAAGAAAATCCCCATTTGATACTTCAGCTTGCTCCCCATCTGGTACATTTGTTGAGTGATTATCCAGGTAGTTCTAGAAGTTCTAGAGACAGAGAACAGCTGTTGTCTTGTTTTTTTTTTTTTTTTTTTTTTGTAATTTACTTAGGAATTCACCTTTCTGTGTCTGCCATTTGCTGAATGCTGGTGTCTTCTGTGACTCACAGAACAAGTCACTTTGCCTTTTCACATTGGTAAAAAGTATTGGTATTTGGTGTTTTAAAAAAATTGTCACGTAGTTACCCCTTACAGTCCACTTCTCTTGAAATTGCAGCTAAGACTTCTCTCTTCCAGCCACCTCTGTCCCCACGTGTGTTCCATATTGCTTGTGTTTTTCTTAAAGCACTAAATACAAAGAGTGTTGTGCCTTCTCTGGGCTCACTTCCCCTGAGCTTCTGGCTCTGCTTGGAGGCTGGCAATGAACTATCAAGGCAGGAGGGGCCCTCGGAGGCCAGATCGAGATGCCTTCCATCCTGGTCTTTGTTTCATCTGCACGTTCATCATCCTTACCTCAAATGCCCACTTCTCCAATGAAGAACAAAAACTTGAGTAATGTCTCCTTCCAACACACTTAACTGCTCTTCACAGCCACAGCCACAGCCACTACCACTCCTGGCAGGGTTCCAGGACAGGGGCGGGGGAGCTCTGGAACTTTTGCATAATGGTAAGTAGGTTAGAGACTCAGACAGATACCCAGGGCAACCTAACGATGGAAAGTTTAATTTGGCCGGCAGATTAGCAAAGCAGTGATTCCAGAAGCGCAGGGTAGAGTAGAGGATAAAATGTATGTGCTCCTTCTTTGTGTGAGGATTGCCCCTTCTCACCTTCTCACCTCCAGGCCACCACACACCTGCAGTCTCTTTACAGATCTGGCAGCTATCCTTGAAGCCCCAGTCACGACTCCCCAGGCAAGAACAACCCATCTTGCCTCCCACCCTGTAGCCTTCTTCCAGATACACTGTAACATTCAGTGGTCTGGAATTTAATCGTCTTTGAATGGTGCTTTGTACCACTGGCACCTTGGGTTTATAAAAAGGGTAAAATTTCTGCCTTGGACTGTGACTATAAAAATCTCTAACCTAATTTTACAGCTGAGCCAATTTCAAATTAAATGGCTTCATGTCAGAAACATCAACATCTGGAAGAGACTCTAAGAGATTTTGTGATAAATCAGCAGCTGCTGTGGGTTAAAGGTTACGCTAATTCCAGATTCTCAACCTGGAAAACACTGAGGCAGTACATAAAGTTACCACACAGATTCTGGGAATGCCACAAGGGGCTCAGTGGGCGGGAACGTGGAGGTGAGAAGGACAGTCTTATGTGGGTGAAGTTGGCAATATTCGTGGAACTGCATTAGCTTGGATGAGTGAGTGGGTAAATGGGCAGCCTCTGTTCTTGGCCTGTATCACCTCATAGCCGAACCAAGCATGTCATTGCATCCCCGAAACAGATCTAACAGGTAATATTGATGAGGATTTGATGGGGAGGCTGTGGGGAAGAGCATTTATTTCACAGGATATTTGGGGAAGTCTCATATAATCCTGTTTAAATGTCTCTGTTAATTCCCAGGAGCTCCTCTGTGGGTTCTTGCCACTTCATCTTTTCTCCCTCTCCAGTTATCCTCAGGGCCAGCGTTAGGTCTTCCTTTCTTCCCTGGCTCCCATGCTCTGTTGAGACTCCGGCTCTATCCCAGATCATCCCAGGATTTCTCTCTACTGTTTTTCTTATGCAGAGCATTGTCGCACCCCCTCAACCTCTAATCAATAGCTCAATACCCATGGCTTCACTCAGCAAGCGAAGGACTCTTCTCAGCATCCACTTGTCTTAGGAGGGATGAAAGTGGAGATGAGGGTTGTCACAATTTTTCCCTGGTACGTAAGTGAATTATACAGGACTATATCTAGCACATAGTATACATACCAAATTTCCAGTATTACTGTTAAATAGTGATGCAACAGACTAAATCTTTTATCTCCACCAAATTCACATGTTAAAGTTATAACATCCCCCCCAGCAATCAGGTGATATTATGAGAAGGTAGGGGCTTTTGGAGGTGATTAGATCATAAAGGTGGAGCTCAATGAGATTAGCTCTTTCATAGACCAGATTGCTCTCCAGCCCCTTCTACCATATGACGTGACAGTGAGAAGACAACTCTCTATGAGAAATGGGCTTTCACAAGACATCGAATCTGCTGACCCTTTGATTTTGGACTTCCCAGCCTCTAGAACTGTGAGAAATAAATTTTTATCATTTATAAGTGACCCAGTCTGTGGCATTTTGTTATAGTGGCCAAAACCCACTAGTACAAATATTATTTTAGAGAAGATAAAAAAAAGAGCATTGATATCCATCTGTTACAAAATATTCTCTTTGAACTTGAAATTTAATCAATTAACCCTGTGTTGATTTTTAGTTTTAAGAACTTCAGTGGTTTTCAAACTTTGTCATGGAAACAAATAAACCTAGCGAGGCCCTCACAAAGGTTCTGAATGATTATTAGAATTCTGTAGCCCTCAATGGTGATTTTCTTGAAGCCCAATTTTGGTGATTTTAATTTCCCCAATCCTGTGTGCTCTACCTTCTCACTCCGCCTTACCATTGCCTCTCTAACTTCTCTCATATCTCGTTTGAATGATCACCTCTTACTTATGTCCCCACAGTGAATACCTAGAACAGTAGCCAGAAGCGTTCTTTAGTAATACAACCTATGTGTTTTTGCTGTGTTCAAAACCTTCCAATGGCTTCCCATGTCATTCAGAGTGTCAATCTTCACAACTGAGCTGGTCCCAGAAGTCTCTCTGGGCTCCTTTCTTACTATTTTTTTCTCACTAACACTACTTCAGCTTTAAAGGCCTTGCTAGAGCCTTGGTACTTTCTGTTCTCTTAATCTCATTGAGCAGGGGAAATGGGATTTGCTAACAAGAAGGAGATCCTTGGGTGTGGAGTGTCATGTGGGTTTTGAGAGAGCTGTGGGAAAGCTCGTGTCTAGCCAAGGCCTCCCCCTAGACAGCTGCATGATACTGGTGTCTTTGGCCATTTCTCCACTGTTCTTACTGGACTATGAGCTTTCTAAGAATGATGTGTGCACCTGGTTCATCTGTGTACCATTACCCCCCTTCCCCAGTTCATGCACAACATAAGAGCTACAATAACTTTATTGCCATATAAAGCACTGCCTTGTTCTGCCCACCCTTGGTAGATGCAGATTCTGTCCGCATATGAGACAGTTATCTTTGTCTTGTCTGGTTTCATGCCATAGGACCCACGGGGTGCCAGGAGTTAGAGTAAGAGAGAGTTACTGGATTAGCACAAACCCGTTCCTCCTAAAAAAAAAGAGGAAATGCAGATGTCTTTGGCATTTTCTGCCGTTCTCTGGCTCTTGGCAACCTTTGCTCCTGGCTGACAATGAGTAGCAGCCCTGAAAATGTTTGTTGGGCTGAAATTGTAAGGAGCAGGAGAAAACTGCTGGTCTCTATAGAAGTTCCTTAGACTTCAGTCTGGCCCAGAGCCTCAGCTGTGGTATTTCTTACATTCTTATGCTGTGTTTCAGTGTTACTAAGGACAATGTTTTCTGCATGTAGGTGACTTCACAAAATACAATTCTCTTGGGTATGGGGAAGGAGATGCTCCCCTTGAGTAATTGATTTGTTCTAGTCATTTTTTTAATTGTTAAAAGTGTTTTTACTTCTTTTTTAAATTATTTATTTATTTTTATTTTTTATTGCATTTTAGGTTTTGAGGTACATGTGAAGAACATGTAAGATTGTTGCATAGGTACACACATGGCTGCCTTCCTCCCCATCCGCTATATCTGGCATTTCTCTCCATGTTATCCCTCCCCAACTCCCCACCCCCCGCTGCCCCTCCCCTATTTCCCCCCGACAGACCCCAGTGTGTGATGCTCCCCTCCCTGTGTCCATGTGTTCTCATTGCTCAACACCCGCCTCTAAGTGAGAACATGCAGTGTTTGGTTTTCTGTTCTTATGTCATCTTACAGACACAGTTATTCTAATAATCACAGTGTCTATGAGATAAGATACAGACAATCTTACAATTCTTTCCCTCTTTCAGTTTTGGTTTCTAAGAAACTTAGCATCATATTTTCACTCTACCTGCAGCAAATATACAGGATCCTATGGCCTTCATGTTTCACATCAATCATTTCTATATTACTCATTAATCACCTTAGTGTGCTATACTTATTTCTCTTTTCCATTAATTTTCTTACTTACTCTACTTAAGCTTTGTGTTACATATCTTTTTGTAATTTTTACAAAATCCTTTTAAAACAGGGCACAGTTTAAGTAATAATCCTTCCCTATAACAGGTGTTCCCACTATGCTCATCATGACACCAGCCACTATCTGCAGAGAATCCAGAAAATTCACAGGCCCAGAGACTTAGGATTTCTCTTACAGAGGAAACAAAGAAAAAAAAGACCAAAGCACTCCTTCAGACTGCAGTTAACAAGTGGTACTAATGCTCAGAAGCCCACCCAGAAGCCTGAGAAATGCGGATAGACTTCCCAGGGATGGAACTATTTGAAGCAAAAATAGTAATCAGTAAGACAAGCCCCACCCCTGCCTGGGTATTTTCATTCTGCAGATGTAGCTAGATGCTCAGATGGTCCCCAACTGGCACAGCTGTGCCCAGCTGGGGACTTTAGTACCACATACGCCCACAGCTGGGGGAGAGGTGCACTGTGGCTTGACTATCTCTGTTAAAAAATGCCATCAGCTTTAAACACCTCTTTGGTAGAGGGAGGTCTCCAGGCACCTGGGCTCATTTGCTCATTTATTGGCTTCTCACATGAGTCAGGCACTGTGATAGAAAAGTCTAAGCAATATAAACACGCACAAGGCACAGACTTTAAGGAAAGGTAAGTGAAATAAATCTGTTATATACACAGCCTGAATATAAGGTGAAGTGTTAAATCCTGAGAAGAAGTGTAGGTAAGCTGCCATGGAAGTTGAGAAGAGGAATGTGTCTCCTTTAGCTAAGAGATCAGAAAAACTTTCAAAGAATTTAAACTATATTCTGAAGTTGGCAATATTTGGACATTACAGGGAGAGGGAGTGGTAAAAGCAAAGACATGGAAGTGTTTAAGCACGGAGTATGTTTGGAGAATGCTAATTAGGTCAGTCTGGCTTGGGGAGAGTTGGGTGAAAGTAAGAGATGGTGGGAGATGAAGCTGGATGTGATTAGAAGCAGGATTTTGCTTTTTGAGAACTAACCCTATTGCAATGGTTAGACACTGGAGAGAAAAATTCTAACAAGGAAATCCTCATGCTATTCTAAGCAAGAAATAACACTAGGAAAAAATTCTGTAGATATTTCTGAGATAGTACTGACAAAGATGCAGTCAAAAGAACAGACATTTTCTGTTTCTGCTTTCTGCATCTTCTCTCCGTCTCTTCCCCACAAGGCACACTTTCACTCAAACTTGCAAAAAATTCCCGATGCTGAGTTGTACTCAGATTGTCAAGGTTTCTTCCATAGAGGGTGACAATTCACTGGAAAATCAAGGCAATTAGGCAAGGAACATGCTGGAAAAAGAAAAATCTAAAGAATTCAGAACAATTTCATCACTCTTTAATTTAATTAGTCACTCAATTACTTCAACTATTTACTTCTCTGTAGACAGAGAGGCTGAGTGCCTGAAAGCAGGCCCTCCACCATTCCTGACCCAAATGTAACATGCAGCATTGACACAAATGTGGCTTTGGGTCTTTCAGTAAAAGGTCTGCTACCATTGAACTTGGGTGGGTCTGTTTCCTTTTTCTTCCCAGAGTTGATAGCTAAGTTTATTCCAGATTTTTCTCTTTATTGCATCGCTGTTCTGCATGACCAGGGAGTCTTGGGGTATAATTGGAGCTTCAGATCTTCAGAAAAGCACTTACATCTGTGAATGGTATCCCCAATCACCTCTTATTTCCTCATTACTCCCATTCAAGTACTAACGCGGCCTGACCCTACTTAGCTTCTGAGATCAGAAGAGATTGGGTGCGTTCAGGGTGGTATGATTACAGACTTATTTCCTCATCATGAAGGCGGATCCAGATTCCCAAGCTTCAGCTAGTCCTGCCCATAGCTTCATTTCCTACTAGGCCTCCACCTTATTCTCCAATCATTCAGAATAACTTTCAGTTCCCCAAGCATACCCTGTCTGCTATGTCCAGGCATTTACACATGTTATTCCTCAATTCTTGGAAAGCACTTTCCTGCCCTTTCTAACTTTCTGCATCCTCCTTGCCCTTTGAGTTCAGTTCACCCTTCACTTCCTTGACTTTTTATCTGGGTTAGATGCCTGTTCCAAGTCTCCTGGGTTTATCTCTGTCAGAACTCCATTCATTCATTTCTTATATTGATATTATTAAATATGTACCATACACAAGGTGCTATTCTGGATCTTGCATACATTAGAAGTAACCAGACAAAGACTCTGCTAGGTAAATGTGTGTGGGTAAGACAACCTATTAAAACGTGGGGATGGCTGCTAAAATAAGTCAGAGGCGACACAAACAAGTGGAAAAACATTCCATGCTAATGGATGGGAAGAATCAATAGTGTTAAAATGGCCATGCTACCCAAAGTGAATTTTACATTCAACACTATTCCTATCAAACTACCAAAAACATACTTCACAGAATTGGAAAAACTTATTCTGAAATTCATATGGAATCAAAAAACAGCCCGAATAGCCAAAGCAATACAAGCAAAAAGATCAAAGCCAAAGGCATCACACTACCCAACTTCAAGCTACAGTACAAGGCTACAGTAACCAAAGCAGCATGGTACTGGGAGAGAAACAAATGCATAGACC
Organism: Saguinus imperator; assembly: GCA_004024885.1. Lineage (NCBI taxonomy): Eukaryota > Metazoa > Chordata > Mammalia > Primates > Cebidae > Saguinus > Saguinus imperator. The sequence goes on along the minus strand of PVHO010027074.1, from coordinate 7,237 downwards.
AGTGGAAGAGGTTAGAGAAGTTAGAAATAGAGCTGCAAACCCACAACCATCTCATTTTTGACAGAGATAACAACCAGCAATGGGGAAATGACTCCTTATTCAATCGGTGGTGCTGGGATAACCCACTGATATACTGGGATACTGACATGCTGGGATGACTGACTGGGATAACTGATATACGGAGGATCGAAACTGGACCCCTTTCTTTCACCATTTACAAAAAGCAACTCAGAATGGATTAAAGACTTACATATAAAACCCAAAACTGTAAAAACTCTAGAAGAAAACCTAGGAAATATCATTCCAGACATTGGCCATAGCAAAAGTTTCATGACCAAGACTCCAAAAAGCAATTGCAACTAAAACAAACACAAGTTAAACCTAATGGAACTAAAGAACTTCCACATGGCAAAAGAAACTATCAACAGAGTAGACAGACAGCCTACAGGATGGAAGAAAATATTTGCAAACTATGCATCTGACAAAGGTCTAGTATCAAGAGCACATGAAGAAATTAAATTAATAAGCAAAAAGCAAATTGCCCCACTAAAAAGTGGGCAAAGGATATCAACAGACATTTTTCGAAAGAAGACATATATGTAACTAACAAGCATATAAAAATGCTCAGCATATCTAATCATTTGAGAAATGCAAATCAAAATCACAATGAGATACCGTTTCACACCAGACAGAATGGCTATTTTTAAAAAGTCAAAAAAATACCAGATGCTGGTGAGATTGACAAAAGAAAAAAGAAAAAAAGGCTGAAACACTGCTGGTGGGAATAAAAATTAGTTCAGCTAGTGTGGAAAGCAGTTTGGAGATTTCACAAAGAACTTAAAACAGAACTATCATTCAACTCAGCAATCCCATTTATACCCAAAGAAATAAAAATTGTTTTGTCGTAAAGACACATGCACATGTATATTCATCGCAGCAGCATTCATGATAGCAAAGACACGGAATCAACCTAGATGCCCATCGACAGTGGACCAAATAAATAAAATGTACATATACACAACGGAATACTATACACCCATAAAAATAATGAAATCGCATCCTTTGCAGCAATATGGATGCAGCCGGAGGCCATTATCATAAACGAATTAACACAAGAACAGAAAACCACATACTGCGTGCTACCATTCGTAATTGGGAGCAAAACACTGGGTGCAAATAGACATTAAGAAGGGAACAATATGGTGGCTCAAGCCTGTAATCCCAGCACTTTGGGAGGCCGAGGTGGGTGGATCACGAGGTGAAGAGATCGAGACCATCCAGGTCAACATGGTGAAACCCCGTCTCTACTAAACATACAAAAAATTAGCTAGGCGTGGTGGCGCGTGCCTGTAATCCCAGCTACTCAGGAGGTTGAGGCAGGAGAATTGCCTGACCCCAGGAGGTGGAGGTTGTGGTGAGCGAGATCACGCCATTGCATTCCAGCCTGGGTAACGAGAGCAAAACTCCGTCTCAAAAAAAAAAAAAAAAAAAAAAGAAGGGAACAATAGACAGCAGCACTTACTTGAGGGTGGAGAGTGGGAGGAGGGTGAGGATGAAAAAACTACCTATTGGATGCTATGTGCTATGTTTATTACCTGGATAACAAAATAATCCGTACCACCAAACCCTGCAACACAAAACCTATCTATATAACAAACGTAGACATGTACTCCCTCAACCTAAAATAAAAGTTGGGGAAAAAAATAGAATAACAATCACATGAAATTAAAAACAATTTTTTTGAGCCAAGACTATAAAAAGTCAGACTGGAAAATATATTTGTGATATCTGTGATATAGTATAATATTTTAAGCTTAACTTTTCAAATATGTAAACAATTCTTTCAAGTCAATAATAACCTCATTTTAAAATGTACAAAACAAAACAACCACAGTGGTGATGAGATCCAAGATGGGGCAGAACAGTGAGTGAAATTTGAACTGCTGGCTTTCTTTCCTAATTTCCCTGTTGTGCTGTGAGTTCTCTGAGGTCAGGGAACTGACCTAGTATCTCTTACTAATCAGGTGCTTAATAAATATTGAAAGAATAGATAGAAGTTGACTGCTAATGAAGAAGACTCAGTTCATTCCAGGACTAACATCTGGTCTTGGAATAACAGAGGGGAGCAGTTGTTTGACTCTGAGTTATCATCGGATTGTAGTCACTGGGGCTTGAAAGGGACGTTAAAAGGAATGTGACTATACATCCTGGTTTGCCTGGCACAATCCCAGTTGACATCTGTTTTTCTGCATCCTGTTAGGGTTATCGTTTATTCCAGATTTATTTTCTTTCAGTGTTCAATGACATATTATAATTTTATTAAAGTAAGCTAAGGTGGGTTTGGTAGACTCTACTTTTTTTTTTTTTTTTTTTTTTTTTTTTTGAGGCAGAATCTTCCTCTGTCTTCCAGGCTAGAGTGCAGTGATGCAATCTCGGCTCACTGCAACCTCCTCCACCCGAGTTCAAATGATTCTCCTGCCTCAGCCTCCCAAGCAGCTGGGACTACAAGTGTGTGACACCACACTCAGCTAATTTTTCTACTTTTGGTAGAGACGGGGTTTTCAACATACTGGCCAGCCTGGTCTCCAACTCCTGACCTCGTGATCCACCCACCTTGGCCTCCCAAAGTGCTGCGATGACAGGTGTGAGCCACCACACCCAACCAGACCTCTACTTTTTATTCCCACATTCTGCCACAATTAGTCTCATTTAGTAGTACATGAGAAGCTTGGTTTATAAACAGAGTTCTCACTTAAACACGTGGTAAAATTGCAAGGACACTAGCAATAACCTGCTTCTCTTTTCTTAACCCTTCTTGGTGCGATGTAACCAAAATCACCTTTCCCGGGACAGTATTCAAGCTGCTTATTGATAAATCACGGAACTCTTGGACATGAATAGTTCATGTGGCCAAGGTCATCTTTGGTCTGGTGGTGGGGGGAGAAGTTCTCATTGCCACTGTCCCTGCTAGCCATTTGGTGTATTAGCTAGTTATGCCATGGACTGTTTCATGACTTAAGAGATGCTCAAAGCTACTAGACAATGAAAGAGGGTCGTTTGCAGTAAGTAGAGACATGGAAAATTATTGGTTAGGTGTCCCTACAATAACTACACAAAATACGGCCTAATAGCTTTGTCACAGAGTACAGGGAGAGCAGGCAGAAATGTCTTTGTTATAGTGATTTTGTCATTTATTTGTTTCATATAAGTCTCCAGCTGTTTATTTTATTGTTCTGCAAGACTTTTTACTTTTATTTTGCAGCAAACCTTTTGAGAAGCAGAAAGTTAAAAATGGAAGTGGAAGTTTAATGAAATATTAAGAAGTAAATTTGTATCTCAAGAAAGATGATGATGAATGTGGAACCTGCAGAAAGGTTTGTAAACATTTACTGTCCACTGTGGGGAATGGCAACCAAGGAAAACCAGAAACTTAAAATCTGCTTAAGAAACAGCGGCATCTTCTACAAAAGTCTGTTGTTATTTTAGGAAGACGGTGCCCTGACGATTTGGTAGGTTTTGCAGCATACAATTACATAGCACTCCGTGAATCGTGAACTTTCACTTAGATTAAACGATACATTTTCTAAATTCATGTCATTCGTGATTGTTTCTGCATCTTCCATAAAGCAGTTGGAATTGTCCTTGGAAACTAGTAAGCAGTCAGGTTTGCAATCGTCGTTCTCATCACATTGTTATTATTACGCTAATTATTATTAGTTTGCATCTACTGAGTGAAATATTTGTGCCAAGTCCTGTGAATAACTAGATAATGATTAAGATGGTGTAAGTAACAGAGAGACTCACCAAGAAATGATGACAATATCCTCTGGTTGTTGGAGAGGACCAGCCATATTTTCACTTTTCATGGTCTGCAAACACCTGAGCTTGGCAGGATAGGGTGGAAAAGCCCTGAGCCCCGGGAGCGCTACAGAACCAGGTACTGTTCCGGGCTCAGCCGTCAATTAACCTAAACTTGCTCATCCAATACGATGGGGATAATACTTTGCAAGATGACTAGGAGGGAATTGCACGAGACCTTGCGTGTAAAGAGGCTAACACAGTGCCTTGGAAATTTAGGTGCCAAGATATTTAAAACAAGTCTGAACCCATGAAGCTTGTTTGTTTTTGACCCTAGACAAAATGAGTTTGCTCATTCCTAACACCGTCAGGTTCTTTAGCAGGAGTGGCTGGGAGGGCAGTGAGGCTGGGTTTTACTCTTGACGGGCTCATGGTGGAGGCTATTCAAGGCAGATTTCTGAAGTCGTCGTAGCACCATGGGTTAAAGGAAGAAAAATATTGATGTTTTATTGAATTACTTCTATAGGTCAGATCATGTATCACTGCTGTGACCTAAACAATGAGCCGGTGCAGGAGGAATGCACAGCTGAGACTGATGAGATAAACCTTCCACAGTCCTGACTCCTCCAAGACCCAGTAAATTGCTTCCTTTATTTAATTACAAATTAATTGAAAACACTCCCATGCTGATAAAACAATACAGGTCCCCGATTTGTTGATAATAGCCTAATCCTCCTGTAATAGTCCCATAGACACCATCACATGATTATGTCATCAATTTTACACTTGCAGTGTCTGGTTAAACACGGCTGCCTGAGGTTCAGGAAAAGGATAAACACACAGAGAGGTGTGCTTTAGAAAGGATAATTTAAAGGTAAGTTTGGTGTCAGATGGTGCTGGATCGATTCCCAGTTCTGCCAGTCACTAGCTAGGAGGCATTTTGCAACCGGTGGAGCACTTAAAGATGAATAAATACATGAAAAGGACTAGTGCTGTGCTTGTCACATAGTGTGAAATTCATTAATGATAGCTGCATTATTTTTTCTCTTGTATTCAGTTAGGGGCACTCATGCTTCGTTTTCAGTTAAGAAGATAATCTTAGTTCCAGGTCAGTAACTATACTGATACCCTCTCCAGCACCCAGAGCTCCTTCTTCATCTTGTCTGTACCCATCAAGGCAATTTCCAACCCATGGAAATTGTTCCTACTACAAAGCTTGTTTGTGCTTGATCCCAAGACTTTCTAGAACAGGAAAGGATCCCATTGAGTGAGGTAGGTGCTGACATTACTGTATCCCCAACACCAGTCATGGGGATACTGGTTATGGCAACAAAAGAAATTTTTTTTTTTGCATTTAAGAACAGGTACACATAATAGCAAATAAAGCAGCATTCTAAAGCTTAGGACTCACTTTAAAGGGGCACGTAAGAAAGAGTTAATGTTAGCATTCAAAGGATTTTTAAGTCTAGGCCCTTTACTAGGTCAGGGTATGTAGTCCCCATTAAAATAAGAGTCTTCTGTCTCCATTATGATTGTCAGAATAATACAGTATTGCTTGTAGGAAGGGTAACTTACTTTGGTGCACTTTTAGGTAGAGCAGAAAGTGAGATGCTGTTCCTTTATTTCTGTGGTTGAAAGTTTGAAAATAGAGCAGAAGAAAACTAGCCACTGAATTCACCTATATTAATGGAGAGGGTGGATGGACTTCTCATAGGTTTTAAAGAAGAAAATGGGAAAAGTGTGACATGTCCACCAAGGAGAGAGGTACATTTCTATGAGTTAGGTCTGAGAAACACCAAAGATTCATAAAGTCTTAGAACACTTTCTGCTGTCTTAGCAGGCCTCACCCTCAACCTCCAGAAGGCGGCCCGAGGGAACAAGATAGGCCTGAAATGCAATCTTTAGTAGGTGTTGTGCCATTTTTGAGACTGTCTAGAAGAAATTGCACTCTGTTCAACAGGCGTGGTGAGGAAGCAGTCAAGTGTGGGAAGATAATCAATATTGAAATAAATTATTGGTCAGCCGGGCACGGTGGCTCACGCCTGTAATCCCAGAATTTTGGGAGACCAAGGCGGGCAGATCACAAGGTCAAAAGATGGAGACCATCCTGGTCAACATGATGAAATCCCATCTCTAGTAAAAATAACAAAAATTAGCTGGGCATGGTGGCTCGGGCCTGTAGTCCCAGCTACTAGGGAGGTGGAGGCAGGAGAATCACTTGAACCCAAGAGGCAGACGTTGCAGTGAGCTGAGATCGGGCCACTGCACTCCAGCTTGGCGACAGAGTGAGACCCTGTCTCAAAAAAAAAAAAAAATTCTTGGTCTAAATAAAAAACACATTATGGCAGAAGCCAAAGGACTTACAGAAAATGTACATACATAGGGGCAGGGAGATAACTCGCTCCCGTCTTCTCTGCAGCCTCTGGCTTACACTTTGTCACTGGTTTTTCTCATGGCATGTCCGAGTTCCCTCTCAGCCATGAGGCTTTGAGGGCTGGTGTGGGTCTTTATCATCTCTTCATCTTTGAATGCGAATATCTGACACATAGCAGAAAATCAGTAAGTATTTGCTATATGCAAGAGCTAGAAAAAGAAAAAAAATGTGGAAGAAGAAACTAGAGAACCAAAAATTCATTCAATCATGAAAGTATGTTAGCTTCAAATTTAATCAGAAAGGAAAAGATGATTTTGCATGTATTGAAAACAAAGACATAATGTTTTGGGATTGGAAAGTTGATAAGTCAGCATCACCTCATACAACCATTTAAACTACATGCAGACACCACTAGACTCAAAGTCACAACAACTCGAAGCATAATGCAAACAATGGTTCACCGAGGTGAAGATAAAGTGAACTTCTCAAATTCAAAGCATGTTTAGGCCAAGCCTATCTCTGTCACCCTGAGCGACTAATTTGCTATATATTGAATCAGATCATCTAATTGTTAGAACCAAGGTAAAATATTGATGGCAGAATTCAGCCATCCAGATGTCTTGCTAGATCTCATCTTGCAAAAATCAGAAAAAGCATCAGATAAATTTCTGATTTGTCTTGCTAATAATTTCAGATCCCTTAGTGTATAGAAATCAATGAAGTGACTTAACCTAAAGTATCATTCTGATCAACCAAAAAGAATGGGTTTACATCAGTTAGAATGTGTTCAGCTGCAAGTATTTTAATACTTGCGTCATGTTTAAGGAAATAGATTAGCTCACATAGATGAAAGACCAACGGTAGGACAGACTTCGGAGTTGGGTCATCCAGTGACTTAATGTTGTCATAGGTGATTCCGGTCATTCTCTTCTGCTGTGCTGTTGGCCATGTCAGTTTCATTTTAAGTCAGGTTTCTCTCATGGCAATGGGATGGCTGCTGGTAGCACTTGGGGCTGCTTTCCTTTTTATAGCTAGCTACAGAGAGAGAAAGGCCTCCTTCGCCTT
>PVHO010027073.1:0-26871 GCA_004024885.1 Saguinus imperator | reverse complement strand
AAGAACACAGCGGGAGGCATCACGCTACCAGACTTCAAACTATACTACAAGGCTACAGTAATCAAAACAGCATGGTACTGGTACCAAAACAGAGATATATACCAATGGAACAGAACAGAGGCATCGGAGGCAACACAACACATCTACAACCATATTATCTTTGATAAACCAGACAAAAACAGGCAATGGGGAAAGGATTTCCTATTTAATAAATGGTGTTGGGAAAAAAGAAGTTCTTGAAACCAACGTGCATTAAGACACAACATACCAGAATCTCTGGGTCACATTTAAAGCAGTCTGTAGAGAAAAATATATAGCAATAAGTGCCGACATGAGAAGAGTGGAGAGATCCAAAATTGACACCCTGTCGTCAAAATTGAAAGAGCTAGAGAAGCAATATCAAAGAAGCTCAAAACCTAGCCGAAGACAAGAAATAACTAAGATCAGAGCAGAACTGAAGGAGATAGAGACAAGAAAAACCCTTCAAAAAATCAATAAATCTAAGAGCTGGTTTTTCAAAAAGATCAACAAAATAGGCAGACCACTAGCTAGACAGATAAAAAAGAAAAGAGAGAACAACCAAATAGATGCAATAAAAAATGAAAATGGGGAAATCACCATAGATTCCATAGAAATTCAAACCATCATCAAAGAATACTACAAAGAACTCTATGCATATAAACTTGTAAATCAGGTAGAAATGAATAAATTCCTGGACTCCTGTGTCCTCCCAAGCCTAAACCAGTAGAAAGCCGAAACTATGAATAGACCAATAACAAGGTCTAAAGTTGAGGCAGCAATTAAGAGCCTACCACACAAAAAAAGCCCAGGTCCAGATGGGTTCACAGCTGAATTCTACCAGACACACAAAGAGGATCTGGTACCATTCCTTCTGAAACTATTCCAAATAATTCAAAAAGAGGGAACCCTTTTCAAATCACTTTATGAGACCAACATCATCCTGACACGAAAACCTGGCAGAGAATGAACAAGAAAAGAAAACTTCAGGCCAATACCATGAGGAACATAGATGCAAACATCTTCAATAAAATACTGGCAAACCGATTGCAACAGCACATTAAAAAACTTATCCATCATGATTAAGTAGGATTCATCTCGGGGATGCAAGGCTGATTCAACATACGCAAGTCTATAAATGTAATTCACCACATCAACAGAAGCAAAAACAAAAACCACATGATTATCTCAATTGATGCAGAGAAGGCATTTGACAAAATTCAACAGCGCTTTATGCTAAAAACGTTCAATAAACTTGGTATTGATGGAACATATCTCAAAGTAATAAAAGCTATTTATGACAAACCAACAGTCAATATCATATTAAAGGGCAAAAACTGGAATCATTCCCTTTGAAATTTGGCACTAGACAAGGATGCCCTCTCTCACCACTCCTATTCAATATAGTACTGGAATTTCTAGCCAGAGCAATCAGGCAAGAAAAAGAAATAAAGTGTATTCAAATAGGAAAGTGGAAGCCAAATTGTCTCTATTTGCAGACGACATGGTAGTATACCTAGCAGACCCCATCACCTCAGCCCACAAGCTCCTGCAACTGATAAGCAACTTCAGCAAAGTCTCAGGATATAAAATCAATGTTCAAAAATCACAAGCATTCCTATACACCAATAACAGACTTAAAGAGAATCAAATCAAGAACTAACTGCCATTCACAATTGCTACAAAGAAAATAAAATACCTAGGAATACAACTCACAAGAATGTAAGGGACCTCTTTAAGGAAAACTACAAACCACTGCTGAACGAAATCAAGAGGACACAAACAGATGGAGAAATATTCCATGTTCGTGGTTAGGAAGAATCAATATCGTGAAAATGGCTATACTTCCCAAAGTAAGTTACACAATCAATGCTATCCCCATCAAACTACCATTGAATTTCTTCAGAGAACTGGAAAAATCCACCAAGAATTTCATATGGAACCAAAAAAGAGCCCGCATAGCCAAGTCAATTCTAAGCAAAAAGAACACAGCTGGAGGCATCACGCTACCAGACTTCAAACTATACTACAAGTCTAAAGTAATCAAAACAGCATGGTCCTGGTACCAAAACAGAGATATAGACCAATGGAACAGAACAGAAGCATCGGCGGCAACACAACATATCTACAACCATATTATCTTTGATAAACCAGACAAAAACAGGCAATAAGGAAAGGATTCCCTATTTAATAAATGGTGTTGGGAAAACTGGCTAGCCATGTGCAGAAAGCAGAAACTGGACTCCTTCCTGACACCTTACACTAAAATTATCTCCAGATGGATTAAAGACTTAAACGTAAGACCTGACACCATAAAAACCCTAGAAGAAAATCTAGGCAAAACCATTCAGGACATAGGAGTAGGCAAGGACTTCATGAACAAAACACGAAAAACATTGGCAACAAAAGCCAAAATAGACAAATGGGACCTAATCAAACTCCACAGCTTCTACACGACAAAAGAAACAGTCACTAGAGTAAATCCGCAATCATCAGATTGGAAAAAAATATTTGCAGTTTACACGTCTGACAAAGGGTTGATGTCCAGAATTTACAAAGAACTCAAACAGATTTCTAGGAAAAAAACAAAGAAGCCCATTCAAAAATGGGCATTGGATATGAACAGACACTTAACAAAAGAAGACATACATGAGGCCATCAAACATATAAAAAAGTGCTCATCATCACTGGTCATTAGAGAGATGCAAATCAAAACCACATTGAGACACCATCTCACGCCAGTTAGAATGGCGATCATTAAAAAATCTGGAGACAGCAGATGCTGGAGAGGATGTGGAGAAATAGGAACACTTACACTGTTGGTGGGAGTGTAAATTAGTTCAACCATTGTGGAAGACTGTGTGGCGATTCCTCAGGGACCTAGAAATAGAAATTCCATTTGACCCAGCAATCCCATTACTGGGTATATATCCAAAGGACTATAAATCGTTCTACTATAAGGACACATGCACACGGATATTCATTGCAGCACTGTTTACAATAGCAAAGAACTGGAACCAGCCCAAATGCCCAACGATAATAAACTGGACTGTTAAAATGTGGCACATATACACCATGAAATATTTTGCAGCAATCAAAAATGATGAGTTTTTTTCCTTTGTAAGGACATGGATGAATCTGTAGAACATCATTCTCAGCAAACTGACACGAGAACAGAAAAAGAAATACCGCATATACTCACTCATAGGTGGGTGAAAAAAATGAGAACACATGAACACAGAGAGGCGGTCTACTATACACTGTGGTCTATTGGGGGGAATGGAGGAGAGACAGCGTGGGGGGGCTGGGGAGAGATAGCCTGGGGATGAATGCCAAGTGTGGGTGAAGGGGAGGAAGGCAGCAAAACACACTGCCATGTGTGTACCTATACAACTATCTTGCACGTTCTGCACATGTACCTCAAAACCTATAATGCAATAATAATTAAATAATAATAATAATAATAATAAAATAGACCCCGAATTATTCTCCAGTTGTGTATTATTCAGTGCTGCTCAGAATATGTGGCCATATTAATTAGATTCCTTACTATCCCACGGGTGTGTATTTTTCACTGAGGCTCTGAATATGTGTGTACATGAAATAGACTCCCGACTACTCCACATCATTCAGTGACACTCCGAATGAGAGGCCACATAAGAAAGACTCCTGACTATTCCACAGGTGTTCATTATTTAGTGAGAGTCTTAATGAGAAGATAAAACAGAATCCTGACTATTTTCCCCCTTGTGTCCATTTAGTGAGGCTCTCAATGTGTGGTCATAGGAAAGAGATGTCTGACTATTCCACAGGTGTGCATTATTCAGTGATTCTCTGAATCAGTGGCCATAAGAAATAGACTCCAGACTATATCCCAAGTGTATAATATTCAGTGAGGCTGTGAAAGGGTGTCCATATGAAACGGAATTCTTCTTACTCCATATGTGTGCATAATTCACTGATATTCAGAATGAGTAGCCATATGACATAGACTCCTAATTATTCTCCATATTTGCATTATTTAAACAGGTCCTGTATGGTGTCCATAAGAAATAGACTTCTGAAACTTCCCCATGTGTATTGTTCAGTGATTCCCAGAAGGAGAGGTCATATAAAATAGACTCCTGACTATTACCCAGGTGTGTATCATTCAGCGAGGCACTTAATTTGTGGCTATCTTAAACAGCGTCCTGACTACTCCATAGAAGTTCAGTATTCACTGAAGCTCTGAATGAGAGGCCATATACAATAGACACCTGACTATTGCCCCGTTGTGAATTATTTATTAAGTCACTGAATGAGTGGTAGTATGGTATAGAATTCTAATGATCCCCCAGGTGTGTATCATCCAGTGAGGCACTGAATGAGTGGCCACATGAAATAGACTCCAGACTATTATCCTGGTGTTCATTATTCACTGACTCTTTAAATAAGTGGCAATATACAGTAGACTCTGAACTCCTCCCTAGGTGTGTATTATTAAATGAGACTCTGAATAAGTGGGCATAAAAAGGAGAGACTCCTATTTATTGCCCAGGTGTGCATTACTTACAGAGACTCTGAATGTGTAGCCATTTCAAGTAGACTCTTGATTATTTCCCAGGGGTGTATTATTCAAGGAGGCCCTCAACGAGTGGCCATAGAAACGAGATTCCTGACTATTCAGATATACATATTATTCACCGAAATACCGAAAGGGTGGCCATATAAAGTAGACCCCATTATACTCCACAGGTGTGCTTTATTTCTTGATTCTCCAAATGAATCACCATATAAAATAGACTAGTGATTATTCTTCACATGTGCAGTATTCAAAGAGGTTCTGTATAAGTGTCCATATCAAATAGTCTCCTGACTATCACTCATGTTTGTATCATTCAGGGAGGTGATTAATTTGGGGCTACCTTAAGTAGGGTCCTGACTACTCCACAGCTGTTTATTATGCCCTGAACCTCTGAAGGAGAGGCCATAGAAAATAGACTCCTGACTATATCCCCATTGTGCATTATTCGGTAATGCTGTGATTGAGTGGTTATATGGCGTGGACTCTGACAATTCCCCAGGTGTGTATCATTCAGTGAGTTTCTTAAAAAGTGACAATATATACTCCTGACTTTATCTTCTTGACTATTTCTCAGCTGTGAATTTTCCACTGAGGCACTGGGTGAACGGTTATATCAAATAGACTCCAGACTATTCCCCAGGTGTGCATTATTCAGTGAGTCTCTGAATAAGTGGCTATATGAAATAGAATCCTGAGTATTCCCCAGGTATATATGATTCTTCACTTAGGTTCTGAATGAGTGGCCATGTGAAATACACGCCTGACTTTTCCATAGGTCTGTATTAATCAGTGAGGCTCTAAATGAGTGGCCATGAGAAAGAGACTACTGAATACTTCTCAGGTGTGCATTTTTAGGTTCAGCTCTAAGGAGTGGCTATACGAAATAGAATCCTGACTTTCCCCGAGATGTATGTTATTCAGTGAGCCTCTGAATATGTGGCTATATGAAATAGAATTCTGACTACAATACAGGTGTTCCTTTTTTGGTGAAGCTCTGAAGGGGAGGCCATATGTAATAGCATCCTGAGTATTTTCCAGGTATGCATTATTCACTGAGGCTCTGAAACTTTGGCCATATGAAAGAGTCTCCTGAGTAGTCTTCAGGTGTGTATTATTTAATAAGTCTTTGAGTTAGTGACCATATGAAATAGACTCCTGACTATTGCAAAGCTGTGCATTACTCACTAAGCCTTAGATTTTGTGGCCATTTAAAAGAGACTGGTGTCTATTCCACACGTGTGCATTATTCACTGAGGTTGTAAATGAGTGGCTACATAATGTAGACTGCTAACTCTTCCCCAGGTGTGTATTACTCAGTAAGGCTATTTTTGTGTGACCATATGAAACAGAATGCGGTTTATTCCAAATATTTGTATTATTCAGTGAATCTCTGAATGAGTGTCTATATGAAATAGACTGCTGAGTACTGTATATTTGTGCATTATTCACTGAGGCTATGAGTCAGTGGCCATATGAAATGGAATCCTGACTATTCCACACGTGTGTATTATTCACTGAGGCTCTGAATGAGTGGCTGCGTGAAACACACTCTTGGGTACTCCACAGGAGTGCATTATTTACTGAGGCTCTGAATGTGTGTTCATATGAAAGAGCCTCCTGATTACTAACCAGATGTGCATTACTCAATGAGGCTCTTAAACAATAGTCATATGAAATAGAATCCTGACTATTTTCCAGGTGTGCATCATTCAGTAATGCTCTGATTGAGTAGCCATATGTCATAGACTCTAACTAGTCAACAGGAGTGTATCAGACACTGTTTCTGAATAAGTGGCCACATGATACAGACTCCTGACTATTCCCCAGGTTTGTAATACTTACTAAGTTTATGGATGAGTGGCTACATAAAATATCCTCTTGACAATTCCTCACGTGTGCATTTTCAACTGAGGCACTGAATGAAACATCATATCAAAGAAACTCCAGACTATTATGCAAGTGTGCATTATTCCATGAGTCTCTGAATGAGGGGCCATATGAAATAGACTCCTGAGTATTCCCCAGATATGTATGATTCAATGAGGCTCTGAATGAGCGGCCATAGGAAAGAGACTCCTGAATACTCTCAAGAGTGCATTTTCAGTTTAAGCTCTGAAAGAGTGTCATCATGAAAGAGAATCCTGACTTTCCCCCAAGTGTTCTTTATTCAGTGAAGCTCTCAATGAGAAGCCATATGTAATAGTGTCCTGAGTATTCCAGGGTATGCATTAGTCACTGAGGCTCTGAATGTTTGGCCACATGAAATAGCTTCCTGATTATTCCACAGGTGTGTATTATTGAATGAGGCTTTGAGGTAGTGATTAGATGAAATAGATTCCTTACTATTAATAAAGAGTGTATTATTGACTGAGACACTGATTAAGTGAGCATACGGAATAGACTCCTCACTATTCCAATGTTGTGCATTACTCACTCAGGCTTTGATTTTGTGGCCATACAAAATACAACAGTATCTGTTCCATGGGTGTGCATTATTCACTGAGGCTCTAAATGAGTGGCCATAAGATGTAAACCCTTAACTCTTCCCCAGGTGTGTATTATTGAATGAGACCGAATAAGTGGGCATAAGAAAGAGACTTCTGACTATTCTCCAGGTGTGCATTATATACAGAGGCTCTAAATGTATGGCGATTTGAAGAAGATTCTTGACTATTTCCCAGGGGTGTATTATTCACTGAGGTCCTGAACGAGTGGCCATATGAAAGAGATTTCTAAATATTTTAGATATATATATTATTCACTGAAACACTGAAAGGGTGTCCATATAAAACAGACTCGATTTTACTCCACAGGTTTCCGTTATTCATTGATTCTCTAAAGGAATCATCATATGAAATAGACTAGTGATTATTCTTCACATGTGCATTATTCAAAGAGGTTCTGTATTAGTGTCCATATCAAATAGACTTCGGACTGTCACCCAGGTGTGTATCATTCAGGGAGGTGCTTAATTTGTGGCTATCCTAAACAGGGTCCTGACTACCCCACAGGTGTTCATTATTCACTGAAGCTCTGAATGAGATGCAATATAAAATTAACTCTTGACTATTGCCTCGTTGTGCATTATTCAGTAAGGCTCTAAATGAGTGGTCCTATGGAATAGAATCCTGACTATACCCCGGTGTGTATCATTCAGTGAGGATTTAGTGGTCATGTGAAACAGGATTCTGTCTACTACCGTGGTATGCATTATTCAGTGAGGCTCTGAGTGGCCATATGAAATAGACTCCTAATATTCACTGAGTATTCCTCATGTGTGCATTATTCACTGATTCTCTTTGTGGCCATATAAAATAGACTCCTGACTATTTCATAGTAATGTATTGTTTTTTAAGGTCCCTAATGACTGGCCATATAAAATAGACTTCTGATTATTTTATGGGTGTGTATTATTCAGGGAATCTCAGAATTGGGGGGAGATATAAATTAGTATCCTCAGTACTCTAAAGACATGCATTATTCACTGAGGCTTATAATGAGTGTTTATATTAAACAGAATTCTGACTATTCCTAAGCTGTGTAGCATTCAGTGAGACTCTGAATCATTCACCATATGAGAAAGGCTCCTGAGTATTCAACAGCTGTGAGTTATTCACTGAGCCTGTGAATGAGTGACCATGCGTAATACACCCCTGACGTTTTTTCAGTTGTGTACTACTCAGTGAGGCTCGAAATAAGTGGCCATATGAAACAGACCCCTCAGTACTCGACAGACGTGCATTATTCACTGAGAGGCTGAATGAGAGGGCATAAGCAATAGACTTCTCATTATTTCCCCAGTGTGCATCATTGACTTAGGCTCTGAATATGTGGCCATTGGAAGAGACTCCTCATGACTTTCTAGTTGTGTGTTCTTCACAGAATCTCTGAATGCATTGCCATTCTGAATACACTCTTGAGAATTTTCCAGGTGTGCACTATTCCGTGAGGCTCTGAATGAGGGGCCACATGAAATAGACTCCTCACTGTTTTCAAGGTGTGTATTATTCACTGAGGCTCTGAAAGAGTGACCAAATGAAATAAATTTCTGACTATTCCACAGGTGTGCATTATTCAGTGAGGCACTCATAAAGTGGCCATATGAAAATTTTCTGATTATTCCCCAGGTGTGTATCACTCAGTGAGGCACTGAAAGAGTGGCCATATAAAATAGACTCTACTTTTCCACAAGTCTGTATTATTCACTGAGGCTCTGAATGAGTGGCCATAAGAAATAGACTCCTTTCTATTCCACAGGTGCATATAATCCGCTGAGGTAATGAATGGGTGTCCAAATGAAATAGACTCCTGGCTACTCCTCTGGTGTGCATTATTCACAGAGGCTCTGAATGAATGTCCATCGGAAATAGACTCTGAATTATTCTCCAGGTGTGTATTATTCAGTGAGGCTCAGAATATGTGGCCATATTAATTAGATTCCTTACTATACCAAGGGTGTGTATTATTCACTGGAGCTCTGAATATGTGTGTACATGAAATAGACTCCTGAATACTCCACATTATTCAATAACACTCCGAATGAGAGGCCATATAAAAAATACTGCTGACTATTCCACAGGTGTGCATTATTCAGTGAGACTCTGAATGAGGGAATAAAACAGAATCCTATTTACCCACTTGTGTACATTTAGTGGGGCTCTCAGTGAGTGGCCATAGGAAAGAGACTTCTAATTATTCCGCAGGTGTGCATTATTCAGTGATTCTCTGAATGAGTGGCCATAAGAAATAGACTCCAGACTATACCACAAGTGTTTAATATTCAGTGAGACTGTTAAAGAGTGGCCATATGAAACAGACTTCTTATTACTCAACATGTGTGCATTATTCACTGATATTCAGAATGAGTAGCCATATGACATGGAATCCTAATTATTCTCTATGTGTGCATTATTTAAACAGGCTCTGTATGAGTGTCCATACCAATTAGATTTCTGACACTCTGTCTGGTGTGTATTATTCAGTGATTCCCAGAATGAGAGGTCATATGAGATAGACTCCTGACTATCACCCAGTTGTGTATTATTCAGGGAGGCACTTAATTCATGGCTATCTTAAACAGCGTCCTGACTATTCCATAGAAGTTCATTATTCACTGAAGCTGTGAATGAGAGGCCATATAAAATAGACACCTGACTGTTGCCCCGTTGTGAATTATTTATTAAGACTCTGAATGAGAAGTAGTATAGAATAGAATCCTGATGATTCCCCAGGTGTGTATTATTCAGTGAGGCACTGAATGAGTGCCCACATGAAAGAGGCTCCAGACTATTACCCTACTGTGCATTATTCACTGAGGCTTTAAATGAGTGTCTATATGAAGTAGAATCTAAACTTTTCCCCAGGTGTGTATTTTCGAATGAGAC
Source organism: Saguinus imperator (assembly GCA_004024885.1). Lineage (NCBI taxonomy): Eukaryota > Metazoa > Chordata > Mammalia > Primates > Cebidae > Saguinus > Saguinus imperator. The sequence goes on along the minus strand of PVHO010027073.1, from coordinate 16,905 downwards.
TATGAATAAGTGGGCATAAAAACATAGACTCCTGTCTATTGCCCAGGTGTGCATTTTTTACAGAGACTCTGAATGTATAGCCATTTGAAGTAGACTCTTGACTATTTCCCAGGTGTGTATTACTCACTGAGGCCCTCAACAAGTGGCCATAGTAACGAGATTCCTGACTATTCAAATATACACATCATACACTGAAATACTGAAAGAGTGGCCATATAAAGTAAACCCCATTTTACTCCACAGGTGTGCGTTATTCATTGATTCTCCAAACAAATCACCATATAAAATAGACTAGTGATATTTTCCCACGTGGCAGTATTTGAAAAGTTTTTGTATGAGTGTCCATATCAAATAGTCTCCTATTACTCAAGTGTGTGTCATTCAGGGAGGTGATTAATTTGGGGCTACCTTAAGTAGGGGACTGACTACTCCAGAGCTGTTTATTAAGCCCTGAAGCTCTGAATGAGAGGCCATATGAAATAGACTCCTGACTATTTCCCCATTGTGCATCATTCGGTAATGCTGTGATTGAGTGGCCATATGGCATGGTCTCTGACAATTCCCCAGGTGTGTATCATTCAGTGAGTTTCTGAAAGAGTGACAATATAAAGTAGACTCCTGACTATATCCTCTTGACTATTTATCAGCTGTGCATTTTCCACTGAGGCACTAGGTGAACAGTCATATCAAATAGACTCCATATTATTTCCCAGGTGTGCATTATTCAGTGAGTCTCTGAATAAGTAGCTATATGAAATAGAATCCTGAGTATTCCCCAGGTGTATATGATTCTTCACTTAGGTTCTGAATGAGTGGCCATGCAAAATATATGCCTAAATTTACATAGGTCTGTATTATACAGTGAGGCTCTGAATTAGTGGCCATGGGAAAAGGACTCCTGAATACTTCTCAGGTGTGCATTTTTAGGTTCGACTCTAAATGAGTGGCTATACGAAATAGAATCCTAACTTTCCCCAAGGTGTATGTTACTCAGTGATGCTCTGAATATGTGGCTATATGAAATAGAATTATGACTACAATACAGGTGTTCCTTTTTCAGTGAAGCTCTGAAAGAGAGGCCATATGTAATAGTTTCCTGAGTATTTTTCAGGTATCCATTATTCACTGAGGCTCTGAAACTTTGGCCATATGAAAGAGTCTCCTGAGTAGTCCACAGGTGTTTATTATGTAATGAGGCTTTGAGTTAGTGACCATATGAAATAGACTCCTGACTATTCCAAAGTTGTGCATTACTCACTCAGGCTTTGATTTTGTGGCCATTTAAAAGAGACTAGAGTCTGTCACACGTGTGCCTTTTTTTAATTTTTATTGCATTTTAGGTTTTGGGGTACATGTGCAGAATGTGAAAAATAGTTGTATAGGTACACACATTGCAGTGTGTTTTGCTGCCTTCCTCCCCTTCACCCCAACTTGGCATTTCTCCCTAGGCTATCCCACCCTAGCCGCCCCCCGCTGTCCCTCCCCCATTTCCACCAATAGACCCCAGTGTGTAGTAGACCCCCTCCCTGTGTCCATGTGTTCTCATTTTTCTCACCCACCTATGAGTGAGAATATGCGGTATTCCTCTTCTGTTCTTGTGTCAGTTTGCTGAGAATGATGTTCTTCAGATTCATCCATGTTCTTACAAAGACAAAAACTCGTCATTTTCGATTGCTGCATAATATTCCATGGTGTATATGTGCCACATTTTCCCAGTCCAGTCTATCATCGAAGGGCATTTGAGCTGGTTCCAGGTATTTGCTATTGTAAACAGTGCTGCAATGAACATTCGTGTGCATGTGTCCTTATAGTAGAACGTTTTATAGTCCTTTGGATATATACCCAGTAATGGGATTGCTGGGCCAAATGGAATTTATATTTCTAGGTCCTTGAGGAATCGCCACACTGTCTTCCACAATAGTTGAACTAATTTACACTCCCACCAACAGTGTAAGAGTGTTCCTATTTCTTAAGATCCTCTACAGCATCTGTTGTCTCCAGATTTTATAATGATCGCGATTCTAACTGGCGTGAGATGGTATCTCAATGTGGTTTTGATTTGCATCTCTCTAATGACCAGTGATGATGAGCATTTTTTCATGTGTTTGCTAGCCTCATGTATGTCTTCTTTTGTAAAGTGTCTGTTCATATTTTTTTCCCATTTTTGAATAAGCTTGTTTGTTTCTTTCCTGTAAATCTGTTTGAGTTCTTTGTAAACTCTGGATATCAGCCCTTTGTTAGAGGCGTAAACTGCAAAGACTTTTTCCCATTCTGATGGTTGCTGATTCACTCTAGTGACTGTTTCTTTTGCCATGCAAAAGATGTGGAGTTTTATTAGGTCCCATTTGTCTATTTTGGCTTTTGTTTCCAATGCTTTTGGTGTTTTGGTCATGAAGTCTTGCCTACTCCTATGTCCTTAATGGTTTTGCCTAGATGTTCTTCTAGTGTCTTTATGGTGCCAGGTCTTATCTTTAAGTCTTTAATTCATCTGGAGTTAATTTTAGTGTAAGGTGTTAGGAAGGGGTCCAGGTTCTGCTTTCTGCACATGGTTGGCCAGTTTTTCCAACATCATTAATTAAACAGAAAATTTTTTCCCCATTGCTTGTTTTTGCCTGGTTTATAAAAATTATATGCTTGTAGATATGTTGTGTTGCCTCTGATGCCTCTGTTCTGTTGATTGGTCTATATCTCTGTTTGGGTACCAGTACCAAGCTGTTTTGATTACTGTAGCCTTGTAGTATAGTTTGAAGTCTGGTAGTGTGATGCCTTTTTCTGTGTTCTTTTTGCTTAGAATTCACATGGCTATGCGGGCTCTCTTTTGGTTCCACATGAAGTTCATGGTGGTTTTTTCCAGTTCTGTGAAGAAATTCGATGGTAGTTTGATGGGGATAGAATTGATTGTGTAAATTACTTTGGGCAGTATAGCCACTTTTACGTTATTGATTCTTCCTAACCACGAACATGGAATGTTTCTCCATCTGCTTGTTTCCTCTCTTATTTCGTTGAGCAGTGGTTTGTAGTTTTCCTTAAAGAGGTCCCTTATGTTCCTTGTGAGTTGTATTCCTAGGTATTTTATTTTCTTTGTAGCAATTGTGAATGGCAGTTCTTTCTTGATTTGGTTCTTCTAAAGTCTGTTATTGGTGTATAGGAATGCTTGTGATTTTTGCTTATTGATTTCATATCCTAAGAATTTGCTGAAGTTGCTTATTAGTTTCAGCAGTTTTTAAGCTGAGGTGATGGGGTCTTCTAGGTATACTATCATGTCATCTGCAAATAGAGACAATTTGGCTTCCACCTTTCCTATTGGAATACACTTTATTTCCTTTTCTTGCCTGATTTCTCTGGCTAGAACTTCCAGTACTATGTTGAATAGGAGTGGTGAGAGAGGGCATCCTTGTCTAGTGCCGGATTTCAAAGGGAATGCTTTCAGTTTTTGCCCATTCAGTATGATATTGGTTGTTGGTTTGTCGTAAGTAGCTTTCATTACTTTGAGATATGTTCCATTAATACCACGTTTATTGAGGGCTTTTAGCATAAAGGTCTGTTGAATTTTGTCAAATGCCTTCTCTGCGTCGATTGAGATAATCATGTGGTTTTTGTTTTTGCTTCTGTTCATGTGGTGAATGACATTTATAGACTTGTGTATGTTGAACCAGACTTGCATCCCCGGAATGAATGCTACTTGTTCATGATGGATAAGTTTTTTAATGTGCTGTTGCCATCGATTTGCCAGTACTTTATTGAAGATTTTTTTATCTATGTTCATCATGGATATTGGCCTGAAGTTTTCTTTTCTTGTTGAGTCTCTGCCATGTTTCGGCATCAGGATGATGTTGGTCTCATAAAATAATTTGGAAATTTTTCCCTCTTTTTGAATTATTTGGAATAGTTTCAGAAGGAATGGTACTAGATCCTCTTTGTGTGTCTCGTAGAATTCGGCTGTGAACCCATCTGGACCTGGGCATTTCTTGTGTGGTAGGCTCTTAATTGCTGCCTCAACTTCAGACCTTGTTATTGGTCTATTTATAGTTTCGGCTTCCTCCTGATTTAGGCTTGGGAGAACACAGCTGTTCTGGAATTTATCCATTTCTTCCCGGTTTACTAGTTTATGTGCATAGAGTTGTTTGTAGTATTCTCTGATGATAGTTTGAATTTCTGTGGAATCTGTGGTGATTTCCCCTTTATCGTTTTTTATTGCATCTATTTGGTTGTTTTCTTTTTTCTTTTTTATCATTCTGGCTAGTGGTCTGTTTTTTTTTTAATTTTTATTGCATTACAGGTTTTGGGGTACATGTATAGAATGTGCAAGATAGTTGCATAGGTACACACATGGCAGTGTGTTTTGCTGCCTTTCTCCCCTTCACCCACACTTGGCATTCATCCCCAGACTATTCCTCCCCAGCCACCCCGTGCTGTCCCTCCCTTATTCCCCACAATGGACCGCAGTGTATAGTAGACTGCCTCTCTGTGTCCATGTGTTCTCATTTTTCTAACCCACCTATGAGTGAGTATATGTGGTATTACTTTTTCTGTTCTTGTGTCAGTTTGCTGAGAATGATGTTCTCCAGATTCATCCATGTCCTTACAAAAGACATAAACTCATCATTTTTGATTGCTGCATAATATTCCATGGTGTATATGTGCCACATTTTCCCAGTCCAGTCTATCATTGATGGGCATTTGGGTTGGTTCCAGGTCTTTGCTATTGTAAACAGTGCTGCAATGAACACTCGTGTGCATGTGTCCTTATAGTAGAACGATTTATAGTCTTTTGGATATATACCCAGTAATGGGAGTGCTGGGTCAAATGGAATTTCTATTTCTAGGTCCCTGAGGAATTGCCACACAGTCTTCTACAATGGTTGAACTAATTTACACTCCCACCAACAATGTAAGAGTGTTCCTCTTTATCCACATCGTCTCCAGCAGCTGTTGTCTCCATATTTTATAATGATCGCCATTCTAATGATGGTATCTCAATGTGGTTTTGATTTGCATTTCTTTAACGACCAGTGATGATGAGCATTTTTTCATGTGTTTGTTGGCCTCATGTATGTCTTCTTTGTAAAGTGTCTGTTCATATCCATTGCCCATTTTTGAATGGGCTTGTTTGTTTTTATCCTGTAAATCTGTTTGAGTTCTTTGTAAATTCTGGATATCAGCCCTTTGTCAGATGTGTAAACTGCAAAAATTTTTTCCATTCTGTTGTTTGCCGATTCACTCTCATGACTGTTTCTTTTGCCATGCAGAAGCTGTGGAGTTTGATTAGGTCCCATTTGTCTATTTTGGCTTTTGTTGCTAATGCTTTTGGTGTTTTGGTCATGAAGTACTTGCCTACTCTTATGTCCTGAATGGTTTTTCCTAGATTTTCTTCTAGGGTTTTTCTGGTGTCAGATCTTACGTTTAAGTCTTTAATCCATCTGGAGTTAATTTTAGTGTAAGGTGTCAGGAAGAGGTCCAGTTTCTTCTTTCTGCACATGGCTAGCCAGTTTTCCCAACACCATTTATTAAACAGGGAATCCTTTCCCCATTGCTTGTTTTTGTCTGGTTTATCAAAGATTATATGGTTGTAGATATGTTGTGTTGCCACCGATTCCTCTGATCTGTTCCATTGGTTTATATCTCTGTTTTGGTACCAGTATCATGCTGTTTTGATTACTGTAGCCTTGTAGTATAGTTTGAAGTCTGGTAGTGTGATGCCTCTCGCTGTGTTCTTTTTGCTTAGAACTGACTGGCTATGCAGGCTCTCTTTTGGTTCCATATAAAGTTCATGGTGGATTTTTTCAGTTCTGTGAAGAAATGCAATGGTAGTTTGATGGGGATAGCATTGATTGTGTAAATTACTTTGGGTAGTATAGCCATTTTCACGATATTGATTCTTCCTAACCACGAACATGGAAGGTTTCTCCATCCGTTTGTGTCCTTTCTTATTTTGTTGAGCAGTGGTTTGTAGTTTTCCTTGAAGAGGTCCCTTACGTTACTTTTGAGTTGTATTCCTAGGTATTTTATTTTCTTTGTAGCCATTGTGAATGGCAGTTCGTTCTTGATTTTGTTCTCTTTAAGTCTGTTATTGGTGTATAGAAATGCTTGTGATTTCTGCACATTGATTTTATATTCTGAGACTTTACTGAAGTTGCTTATCAGTTTCAGGAGCTTTGGGCTGAAGTGATGGAGTTCTCTAGGTATACTATTATGTCGTCTGCAGATAGAGACAATTTGGCTTCCACCTTTCCTATTTGAATACCCTTTATTTCTTTTTCTTTCCTGATTGCTCTGGCTAGAACTTTCAGTACTATGTTGAATAAGAGTGGTGAGAGAGGGCATCTTTGTCTAGTGCCAGATTTCAAAGGGAATATTTCCAGTTTTTGCCCATTTACTATGATATTGGCTGTTGGTTTGTCATAAATAGCTTTTATTACTATGAGATATGTTCCATTAGTACCAAGTTTATTGAGGGTTTTTAGCATAAAGGGCTGTTGAATTTTGTCAAATGCCTACTCTGCGTAGATTGAGATAATCATGTGGTTTTTGTTTTTGCTTCTGTTTATGTGGTGAATTACATTTATAGACTGGCATATGTTGAAACAGCTTTGCATCCCCGGGATGAATCCTACTTGATCATGATGGATAAGTATTTTAATGTGCTGTTGCAATCGGTTTGCCAGTATTTTATTGAAGATTTTGCATCTATGTTCATCATGGATATTGGCCTGAAGTTTTCTTTTCTTGTTGAGTCCCTGCCAGGTTTTGGTATCACGATAATGTTGGTCTCATAAAATGATTTGGGAAGGGTTCCCTCATTTTGAATTATTTGGAATAGTTTCAGAAGGAATGGTACTAGATCCTCTTTGTGTGTCTGGTAGAATTCGACTGTGAACCCATGTGGACCTGGGCATTTTTTTTTCTTTTTTCTTTTTTTCTTAAATTTTTATTGCATTATAGGATTTGGGGTACATGTGCAGAACGTGCAAGAAAGTTGCATAGGTACACACATGGCAGTGTGTTTTGCTGCCTTCCTCCCCTTCACCCACACTTGGCATTCATCCCCATGCTATTCCTCTCCAGCCCCCCCCGCTTTCTCTACCCCATTTCCCCCAATAGACCCTGGTGTATAGTAGAACACCTCTCTGTGTCCATGTGTTCTCATTTTTCTCACCCACCTATGAGTGATTACATGCAGTATTTCTTTTTCTGTTCTTGTGTCAGTTTGCTGAGAATGATGTTCTCCAGATTCATACATGTCCTTTCAATGGACACTAAATCATCATTTTTGATTGCTGCATAATATTCCATGGTGTATATGTGCCAAATTTTCCCAGTCCAGTCTATCATCTTTGGGCATTTGTGTTGGTTCCAGTTCTATGCTATTGTAAACAGTGCTGCAATGAACATTCCTGTGCATGTGTCCTTATAGTAGAAAGATTTATATCTCTTTGGATATATACCCAGTAATGGGATTGCTGGGTCAAATGGAGTTTCTATTTCTAGGTCCCTGAGGAACCGCCAGACTGTCTTCAACAATGATTGTTCTAATTTACACTCCCACCAACAGTGTAAGAGTGTTCCTATATCTCCACATCCTCTCCAGCATCTGCTGTCTCCGGATTTTTTAATTATCGCCATTCTAACTGGTGTGAGATGGTATCTCAATGTGGTTTTGATTTGCTAATGACCAGTCATTAGCAAATGGTCATCACTAATGACCAGTGTTGATGAGCACTTTTTCATATGTTTGTTGGCCTCATGTATGTCTTCCTTTTAAAGTGTCTGTTCATATCCTTTGCTCATTTTTGAATGGGCCTGCTTGGTTTTTTCCTGTAAATCTGTTTGAGTTCTTTGTAAATTCTGGATATCAGCCCTTTGTCAGATATGTAAACTGCAAAGATTTTTTTCCAATTCTGATGGTTACCGATTCACTCTAGTGACTGTTTCTTTTGCCATGCAGAAGCTGTGGAGTTTGATTAGGTTCCATTTGTCTATTTTGGCTTTTGTTTTTAATGCTTTTGGTGTTTTGGTCATGAAGTCCTTGCCTTCTCCTATGTCCTGAATGGTTTTGCCTAGATTTTCTTCTAGTGTTTTTATGATGTCAGGTCTTACGTTTAAGTGTTTAATCCATCTGGAGTTAATTTTAATGTAAGGTGTCACGAAGGAGTCCAGTTTCTGCTTTCTGCACATGGCTAGCCAGTTTTCCCAACACCATTTATTAAATAGGGAATCATTTCTCCATTGCTTGTTTTCATCTGGTTTATCAAATATTATATGGTTGTAGATATGTTGTGTTGCCTCCGATGCTTCTGTTCTGTTCCATTGGTCTATATCTCTGTTTTTGTACCACTACCATGCTGTTTTGATTACTGTAACCTTGTAGTATAGTTTGAAGTCTGGTAGTGTGATGCCTCCCGCTGTGTTCTTTTTGATTAGAATTTACTTGGCTATGCGGGCTTTTTTTTTGGTTCCATATGAAATTCTTGGTGGTTTTTTCCAGTTCTGTGAAGAAATTCAATGGTTGTTTGATGGGGATAACATTGATTGTGTAACTTAATTTGGGCAGTATAGCCATTTTCACGATATTGATTCTTCCTAACCACGAACATGGAATGTTTCTTTATCTGTTTGTGTCCTCTCTTATTTCGTTCAGCAGTGGTTTGTAGTTTTCCTTAAAGAGGTCCCTTACATTCCTTGTAAGTTGTATTTCTAGGTATTTTATTTTCTTTGTAGCAATTGTGAATGGCAGTTCGTTCTTGATTTGGTTCTCTTTAAGTCTGTTATTGGTGTATAGGAATGCTTGTAATTTTTGAACATCGATTTTATATCCTGAGACTTTGCTGAAGTTGCTTATCAGTTGCAGGAGCTTTTGGGCTGAGGTGAAGGGGTCTTCTAAGTATACTATCATGTCGTCTGCAAATAGAGACAATTTGGCTTCCACCTTTATTATTGGAATACACTTTATTTTCTTTTGTTGCCTAAGTGCTCTGGCTAGATCTTTCAGTACTATATTGAATAGGATTCGTGAGAGAGGGCATCCTTGACTAGTGCTGGATTTCAAAGGGAATGCTTTCAGTTTTCACCCATTCAGTATGATATTGGCTGTTGGTTTGTCATAAATAGCTTTTATTATTTTGAGATATGTTCCATCAATACCAAGGTTATTGAGGGTTTTTAGCATAAAGCGCTGTTGAATTTTGTCAAATGCCTTCTCTGCATCAATTGAGATAATCATGTGGTTTTTGTTTTTGCTTCGGTTTATGTGTTGAATTACACTTGTAGACTTGCGTATGTTGAACCAGCCTTGCATCCCCGGGATGAATCCTACTTGATCATGGTGGATAAGTTTTTTAATGTGCTGTTGCCATCGGTTTGCCAGTATTTTATTGAAAATTTTTGCATCTATGTTCATCATGGATATTGGCCTGAAGTTTTCTTTTCTTGTTGAGTCTCTGTCAGGTTTTGGTATCAGGATAATATTGGTGTCGTAAAATGATTTGGGAAGGGTACCCTCTTTTTTGATTATTTGGAATAGTTTCAGAAGGAGGGGAACCAGATCCTCTTTGTGTGTCTGGTAGAATTCAGCTGTGAACCCATCTGAGCTTGGGCTTTTTTTGTGTGGTAGGCTCTTAATTCCTGCCTCAAATTCCGACCTTGTTATCAGTCTATTCATAGTTTCAGCTTCCTCCTGGTTTAGGCTTGGGAGGACAGAGGCGTTCAGGAATTTATCCATTTCTTCCTGGTTTACTAGTTTATGTGCATAGAGTTGTTTATAGTATTCTCTGATAATGTTTTGAATTTCTGTGGAATCTGTGGTGATTTCCCCATTATCGCTTCTTATTGCATCTATTTGGTTGTTCTCTCTTTTCTTTTTTATCAGTCTGGCTATGGTCTGTCTATTTTGTTAATCTTTTCAAAAAACCAGCTCTTAGATTTATTGATTTTTTGAAGGGTTTTTCTTGTCTCTATCTCCTTCAGTTCTTCTCTGATCTTAGTTATTCCTTGTCTTTGGCTAGGTTTTGAGCTTTTTGCTCTCGCTCTTCTAGCTCTTTCAATTTTGACAATAGGGTGTCCATTTTGCATCTCTCCACTCTTCTCATGTGGGCACTTATTGCTATATTTTTTCCTCTGGAGACTACTTTTAATGTGTCCCGGAGATTCTGGTACGTTTTGTCTTCGTTCTCATTAGTCTCCAAGAACTTCTTTATTTCTGCCTTCATTTCATTGTTTATCCAATCAACATTCAAGGGCCAGTTGTTCTGTTTCCATGAAGCTGTGCGGTTCTGAGTTATTTTAAGAATTCTGATTTCCAACTTGATTGCACTATGGTCTGAGATAATGTTTGTTATGATTTCCGTTGTTTTGCATTTGCTGAGGAGTGCTTTACTTCCAATTATGTGGTAAATTTTGGAGTAGGTGTCATGTGGTGCTGAGAAGAATGTATATTGTGTGGATTTGGGGTGGAGAGTTTTGTAAGTGTCTATCATGTTTGCTTGTTCCAGGTCTGAGTTCAAGTCCTGGATATCCTTGTTAATTTTCTGTCTGGTTGATCTGTCTGGTATTGACAGTGGAGTGTTAAAATCTTCCACTCTTATTGTGTAGGAGTCTAAGTCTCTCTTTAAGTCGTTGAGAACGTGTGTTATATATCTTGTTGCTCCGGCATTGGGTCCATATATATTTAGGATCGTTAGCTCTTCTTGTTTTATCGATTCTTTTACCATTATGTAATGACCTTCTTTGTCTGTTTTGATCTTTGTTGTTTAAAGTCTATTTTATCAGATATGATAATTGCACCTCCTGCTTTTTTTTTGCTCTCCATTTGCTTGGTAAATCTTCCTCCATCCCTTTATTTTGAGCCTTTGTGTATCCTTGCATGTGAGGTGGGTTTCCTGCATACAGTACATCGATGGGTTTTGGCTTTCTATCCAATTTGCCAGTCTGTGTCTTTTTCTTGGTTCATTTAGCCCATTTACATTTAGGGTTAATATTGTTATGTGTGAATTTGATACTGCCATTTTGATGCTAGCTGGCTGTTTTGCCCATTTGTTCATGTAGATTCTTCATTTCGTTTATCCTCTTTAGCATTTGGTATACTTTTAGGATTGCTGGTGCTGGTTATTTCTTTCTATGTGTAGTGCCTCTTTCAGCAGCTCTTGTAAAGCAGGCCTGGTGGTGACAAAATCTCTGAGTACTTGCTTGTTCGTGAAGGATTTTATTTTTCTTTCACTTGTAAAGCTCAATTTGGCTGGATATGAAATTCTGGTTTTAAAGTTCTTTTCTCTTAGGATGTTGAGTTATGGCCCCTACTCTCTGCTGGCTTCTATAGTCTCTCCCTAGAGATCTGCTGTGAGTCTGATGGGCTTCCTTTTGTGGGTGACCCTGCCTTTCTCTCTGGCTGCCCTTAGTGTTTTCTTTTTCATTTATTTCTGGTGAATCTGATGATTATGTGCCTTTGGGTTGCTCTTCTTGTGGAATACCTTTGTGGTGTTCTCTTTATTTCCTGGGGTTGAGTATTGACATGCCTTGCTAGGTTTGGAAAATTTTCCTGGATAATATCCTGAAGAGTATTTTTCAGCTTGGATTCATTCTCTTTATCACATTCTGGTACACTTATCCAATGTAGGTTGGGTCTCTTTACATAGTTCCACATTTCTTTGACATTTTGTTCATTTCTTTTTTTTTTTTTTGTAATCTTGGTTTCTCGCTTCATTTTATTGAGTTGATCTTCGAATTCTGATATTCTTTCTTCTGCTTGGTCAATTAGGCTATTGAAACTTGTGCATGCTTTATGAAGTTTTCGTGTTGTGTTTTTTAGCTTCTTCAATTCATTCATATTCCTCTCTAAGTTGTCCATTCTTGTTATCATTTCCTCAAATCTTTTTTCAAATCTTTTTTAAAGGTTTTTCTTTTTTTGAATTCATTTAGAACATGTTCTTTTAGCTCACTGATGTTTCTCATTATCCACTTTCTGAAGTCTAATTCCACCATTTCGTCACACTCATTCTCCGTCCAGCTTTGTTCCCTTGCTGTTGAGGAGTTTTGTTTTTTTTTGTAGGAGGTGAGGTGTTTTGGTTTTGGGTGTTTTCCTCCTTTTGCGCTGGATTTTTTCCATCTTTGTGGATTTATCCTCCTGTCGTCTTAGTAGTTGCTGATTTTTCAATTAGGTCTCTGAGTGGATGCCCAGATTGTTCATAATAAAGTGTTTCTTTTACTTAGTTTTCCTTCTAATGGTCTAGCCCCTCTGCTGTACCAGTGCTGAGGTCCACTCCAGGCCCTGCTTGTCTGGGGTACACCTGTAGCAGCTGTAGAACAGTAAGGGATGCTACCAGTTTCTTCTGCTATCTTTGTCTTAGAATGATGCCTGACAAATATCAGTCTTATTAGTCTTTTTTTGAGGTGACTCTTTGGATATACAGGGGTCAGGGAACTGCTTGAGGAGACGGTCTGTGCTTTATAGGAGCTGCAGTCCTGAGCTGTGATCTTCGTTGTTTATTCTGGGTTGTTGAGCACCTGTGTTTTGATCTTGTGCAGCAGAACTTATAACCCCCCCTTTCTTTCCCCCTTAGATATTCTGTCTCAGGGTGTTGGGGCTTTCTTTATGAGTATCTTTTGCACTGTCCTACCCAGCTAGGAGGTACTCTATTCACTATTTGCATGCCGAGGCTCCACCCTGCTAGCACGGGTCAGCCCTGCTGCTGTGGGGCTCCGTTCTGCTGTGGTGCGCTCTGCCATGCTGGTGGAGTCTCTCTGTTTTGGCGGGTTGCCTCGGAAAATGCAGGCTTCATCAGCACTGAGCAGTACTTCAGTAGGGGTGAATTGCATCAGTAGTAGCGGACGCCCCTCCCCCACTGGGCTGCACCATTTTAGATTCAGCTGTGGCCGCAGCAAAACTGTCAACACTGAGTTCCTCCAATCGCCACCCTGCTTGTCCCTGTGAGGGTGGGACCCGCCAAGCCAGATCACCTGTCTCCCTGCCTCAGAGTCCATCCTCTCTCTCTCTCTTTTTCTCCCCAATTTGAACGGTTGACTCTCACTGGCGCCCCAGTAGCCTGCTGATAGGACACTGGGATGCGTGTGATCTTCCATATTGCTGCCCAGCACATTGGCTCAAATCACACTTTCTGGGAATCTCCTGGTCTGGCTCATTGTCCAAGTCCCATTTAATCAGACAGACATGTCAATCTGCCCTTCCAAATCTCAGATTGCCTGTTTAACAGGGCACCCAGACCATTGAGTTTTGTGCCGGGTGCTGCTGCGCTGTGGTGCTGGCAGAACCAGTCGCGAGAGACAAAACACCAGCTGCACTGGCGTCCTGTATCTCTCCTACACCTGGAAATTTAACTTTTCTGTAGGCAACAAAGGTCCATCTGAGAATACGGCTAGGACTCACCCTCTGCACCTTCACTGAGAGCTGCAATCCTGAGTTGTTTATATGGCGCCATCTTGAATAATCTTTCCATGTGTGCATTATTCACTGAGGCTGTAAATGAGTGGCTATATAAAGAAAACTGTGCTCCTTTCCTGAGACCATGGCGTCGCTCAATTGTGGCAGCGTTGTGTGTGTGATTTGCTTGGAGAAGCCCAAATACCGCTGCCCAACTTGCCACGTGCCCTACTGCTCGGTGGCTTGCTTCCAAAACACAAAGAACAGTGCAACCCTGAAACTCGTCATGTTAAGAAAAAAATATCAGCTCTTCCTACGAAAATTATAAAGCCTATGGAAAACAAAGATGATGATGACTATATAGCTGATTTTCTCAATAGTGATGAGGAAGAAGACAGAGGTTCTTTGCAGAACTTAAAAAATTTAGGGGAATCGGCAACATTAAGAAGCTTACTGCTCAATCCACACCTCACACAGTTGATGGTCAGTCTCGATCAGGGGGAAGACAAAGCAAAGCTCATGAGAGCCTGCATGCAAGAACCCTTGTTTGTGGAGTTTGCAGACTGCTGTTTAAGAATTGTGGAACCCGGGGGGACTTGCAAGATGGCGTTGTAAAAGCGACTCAGGATTGCAGCTCTCAGTGAAGGCGCAAAGGGTGAGTCCTAGCCGCATTCTCGGATGGACCTTTTTTGCCCACAGAGCGTTGAAAGTCCCAGGTGTGGGAGAGACACGGGATGCTAGAACAGCCAGCTAGTGCAGCCGGCTCCCGTGGCTGCTTTGGCCGGCACCGCAGCATGACCGGCATGGAACTCACTGCTCTGAGTGCCCTGTTAAACCAGCAATCTGAGATTTGCAAGGGCAGATTGGCATGTCCATCTGATTGAACGGGACTTGAACAATGAGCCAGACCAGGAGTTTCCTGGGAAGCATGATCTGAGCCAGTGCAGTGGGCAGCAGCATGGGAGATTGCACAGATCCCAGTGCCCTATTGGCAGGCTACTGGGGTGCCAGTGAGAGAGTCAACCTTTCAGCTTGTGGAGAGAAAGAGAGAGAGAGAGTACGGACTCTGTGGCAGGGAGCTGGGTGATCAGGCTTAGCGGGTCCCACCCTCACGGGGACAAGCAGGGCAGCGACTGGAGGTGCTTGGGGCTGAGAGTTTTCCTGCCAGCATCTAGGATGGTGCAGCCCAGTGAGGGAGGGGCATCCGCCATTACTGATGCAATCAACCCCTACTGAAGTACCGCCCAGGGCTGATGCAGCCAGCTGTTGCTGAGTCAACCTGCCATAACAGAGAGACTTCATCAGGAGGGTGGAGCGCTCCACAGCAGAAGGGAGCCCAGCAGCAACAGGGTGGACCCGCGCTAGCAGGTCAGAGCCCCAGCAGCCAAATAGTGAATAGACTGTCTCCTAGTGGGGCAGGACAGTGCAACAGATACTCATAAAGAAAGCCCCAACTCCCTGAGACAGAGCATCTAATGGGGGGAGAAAGGGTGGTGTTTTATGAGTTCTATTGCAGAAGATATAAACAACATCCCAACAACCCTGAATGAACAACGAAGCTCACAGCTCAGCACTGGAGTGCCTATAAAGCACAGACTATCTCCTCAAGCAGCACCCTGAACCCTGTATATTCAAAGAGTCACCCCAAAAAAGGATGAATCAGACTGACATTTGGCGGGCATTATTCTGGAACAAAGACAGAAGAAGAAACTGGTATCATTCCTCACTGTTCCGCAGCTGCTACAGGTATACCCCAGAGAAGCAGGGCCTGGAGTGGACCACAACACTCATATATCAGAGGGGCTAGACCATTAGAAGGAAAACTAAATAACAGAAATAATTCATAATCAACAATCTGGGCATCCACACAGAGACCCAATTGAAAAATCAGCAACTACTAAGATGACAGGTGGATAAAACCATAAACATGGGAAGAAACCAGCGCAAAAAGGAGGAAAACACCCGAAACCAAAACACCTCCACATCCAAAAAAGGACCAAAACTCGTCACCAGCAAGGGAAAAAAGCTGGACAGAGAATGAATCTGACAAAATGACAGAATCAGACTTCAGAAAGTGGATAATGAGAAACGTCACTGAGCTAAAAGAACATGTTCTAAATCAGGGCAAAGAAACTAAGAACCTTGAAAAAAGATTTGAAAAAGATTCGAGGAAATGATAACAAGAATGGACAACTTAGAGAGGAATATGAATAAATTGACGGAGTTGAAAAACACAACACGAGAACTTCGTGAAGCATGCACAAGTTTCAACAGCCGAATTGACCAAGCAGAAAAAAGAATATCAGAAGTTGAAGATCAACTCAATGAAATAAATTGAGAAGCCAAGATTAAAGAAAAAAGCACAAAAAGGAATGAACAAAATCACCAAGAAATGTGGGACTATGTGAAGACAGCCAACCTACGTTTGATAGGTGTACCAGAATGTGAATGAACAGAATGAATTGAAGCTGGAAAACACTTTTCAGGATATTATCCAGGAAAATTTCCCCAACCTAGCAAGACAGGTCAACACTCAACTCCAGAAAATACAGAGAACACCAAAAAGATACTCCACAAGAAGAGCAACCCCAAGGCACATAATCGTCAGATTCACCAGGTTTGGAATAAAGAAAAAAATACTAAGGGCAACCAGAGAGCAAGGTCAGGTCACCCACAAAGGGAAGCCCATCAAACTCACAGCAGATCTCTCGGCAGAGATTCTACAAGCCAGAAGAGAGTGGGGGCCAATATTCAACATCCTTAAAGAAAAGAGCTTTCAACCCAGAATTTCATATCCAGCCAAACTGAGCTTCATAAGTGAAGGAAAAATAAAATCCTTCATGAACAAGCAAGTACTCAGAGATCTTGTCACCAGTAGGCCTGCTTTACAAGAGGTCCTGAAAGAGGCACTACACATAGAAAGAAACAACCAGTACCAGCCATCCTAAAAGCATACCAAATGCTAAAGAGCATCAACAAAATGAAGAATGTACATGAAGCAATGGGCAAAACAGCCCGCTAGCATCAAAATGGCAGTATCAAATTCACACATAACAATATTAACCCTAAATGTAAATGGGCTAATTGCACCAATCAAAAGACACAGACTGGCAAATTGGATAAAAAACCAAAACCCATCGGTGTGCTGTATCCAGGAAACCCACCTCACACGCAAAGATACACAAAGGCTCAAAATAAAAGGATGTAGAAAGATTTACCAAGCAAATGGAAAGAAAAGAAAGCAGCAGTTGCAATTCTCCTATCTGATACAATAGATTTTAAAGAAACAAAGATCAAAAGGGACAAAGAAGGTCATTAAATAATGGTAAAAGGATCGATACAACAAGAAGAGCTAACAATTTTAAATATATATGGACCCAATGCAGGAGCACCCAGATATATAAGGCAAGTTCTTAATGACTTACAAAGAGACTTAGACTCCCACACAATAATAGTGGGAGACTTTAACACTCCACTGTCAATAGCAGACAGATCAACCAGACAGAAAATTAACAAGGATATCCAGGGCTTGAACT
>PVHO010027072.1:0-26847 GCA_004024885.1 Saguinus imperator | reverse complement strand
TTTGCATCTCTCTAATGACCAGTGATGATGAGCATTTTTTCATGTGTTTGTTGGCCTCATGTATGTCTTCTTTTGTAAAGTGTCTGTTCATATCCTTTGCCCATTTTTGAATGGGCTTGTTTGTTTTTTTCCTGTAAATCTGTTTGAGTTCTTTGTAAATTCTGGATATCAGCCTTTTGTCAGATGGGTAAACTGCAAAATTTTTTTCCCATTCTCTTGGTTGCCGATTCACTCTGGTGACTGTTTCTTTTGCCATGCAGAAGCTGTGTAGTTTGATTAGGTCCCATTTGTCTGTTTTGGCTTTTGTTGCCAATGCTTTTGGTGTTTTGGTCATGAAGTCCTTGCCTACTCCTATGTCCTGAACGGTTTTGCCTAGATTTTCTTCTAGGGTTTTTATGGTACCAGGTCTTATGTTTAAGTCTTTAATCAATCTGGAGTTAATTTTAGTGTAAGGTATCAGGAAGGGCTCCAGTTTTTGCTTTCTGCACATGGCTAACCAGTTTTCCCAACACTATTTATTAAACAGGGAATCCTTTCCCCATTGCTTGTTTTTGTCAGGTTTATCAAAGATTGTATGGTTGTAGGTATGTTGTGTTGCCTCCAATGCCTCTGTTCTGTGCCATTGGTCTATATCTCTGTTTTGGTACCAGTACCACACTGTTTTGATTACTGTAGCCTTGTAATATAGTTTGAAATCCGGTACTGTGATGCTTCCCACTGTGTTCTTTTTGCTTAGAATTGACTTGGCTATGCGGGTTCTCTTTTGGTTCCATATGAAGTTTAAGGTGGTTTTTTCCAGTTCTGTGAAGAAAGTCAATGGTAGTTTGATGGAGATAGCGTTGAGTCTGAAAATTACGTTGGGCAGTATAGCCATTTTCACGATACTGATTCTTCCTAACCATGAACATGGAATGTTTCTCCATCTGTTTGTGTCCTCTTATTTCGTTGAGCAGTGGTTTGTAGTTTTCCTTGAAGAGGTCCCTTATGTTCCTTGTTAGTTGTATTTCTAGGTATTTTATTCTCTTTGTAGCAATTCTGAATGTCAGTTCATTGTTGATTTGGCTCTCCTTAAGTCTGTTATTGCTGTATAGGAATGCTTGTGATTTTTGCACATTGATTTTATATCCTGAGACTTTGCTGAAGTTGCTTATCAGTTTCGGGAGTTTTTGGGCTGAGGCGATGGTGTCTTCTAGGTATACTATATGTTCTCTGCAAATAGAGACAATTTGGCTTCCACCTTTTCTATTTGAATAACCTTTATTTCTTTTTCTTGCCTGATTGCTCTGGCTAGAACTTTCAGTACTATATTGAATAGGAGTGGTGAAAGAGGGCATCCTTGTCTAGTGCCGGATTTCAAAGGGAATGCTTCCAGTTTTTGCCCATTCAGTATGATATTGGCTATTGGTTTGACGTAAATAGCTTTTATTACTTTGAGATACGTTCCATCAATACCGAGTTTATTGAGGGTTTTTAGCATAAAGGGCTGCTGAATTTTGTCAAATGCTTTCTCTGCGTCAATTGAGATAATCATGTGGTTTTTGTTTTTGGTTTTGTTTATGTGGTGAATTACGTTTATACACTTGCGTATGTTGAACCAGCCTTGCATCTCTGGGATGAATCCTACTTGATCATGCTGGATAAGTTTTTTGATGTGCTGTTGCAGTTGGCTTGCCAGTATTTTATTGAAGATTTTTGCATCTATGTTCATCACATGGATATTGGCCTGAAGTTTTCTTTTCTTGTTGAGTCTCTACCGGGTTTTGGTATCAGGGTGATGTTGGTCTCATAAAATGATTTGGGAAGGATTCCCTCTTTTTGGATTATTTGGAATAGTTTTAGAAGGAATGGTACCAGCTCCTCTTTCTGTGTCTGGTAGAATTCGGCTGTGAACCCATCTGGACCTGGGCTTTTTTTGTGTGGCAGGCTCTTAATTGCTGCCTCGACTTCAGACCTTGTTATTGGTCTATTCATAGTTTCAGCTTCCTCCTGGTTTAGGCTTGGGAGGACACAGGCGTCCAGGAATTTATCCATTTCTTCCTGGTTTACTAGTTTATGTGCATAGAGTTGTTTGTAATATTCTCTGATGATGGTTTGAATTTCTGTAGAATCTGTGGTGATTTCCCCTTTATCATTTTTTATTGCATCTATTTGGTTGTTCTCTCTTTTCTTTTTTATCAGTCTGGCTAGTGGTCTGTCTATTTTGTTGATCTTTTTGAAAAACCAGCTCTTGGATTTATGGATTTTTTGAAGGGTTTTTCGTGTCTCTATCTCCTTCAGTTCTGCTCTGATCTTAGTTATTTCTTGTCTTCTGCTAGGTTTTGAGTTTTTTTGATCTTGCTCCTCTAGCTCTTTCAATTTTGACGATAGGGTGTCAATTTTGGATCTCTCTTCTCTTCTCATGTGGGCACTTATTGCTATATATTTTCCTCTACAGACTGCTTTAAATGTGTCCCAGAGATTCTGGTACGTTGTGTCTTCATTCTCATTGGTTTCAAAGAACTTCTTTATTTCTGCCTTCATTTCATTGTTTATCCAGTCCACATTCAAGAGTCAGTTGTTCAGTTTCCGTGAAGCTGTGCAGTTCTAGTTTCTGAATTCTGAGTTCTAACTTGATTGCACTATGGTCTGAGAGACTGTTTGTTATGATTTCAATTGTTTTGCACTTGCTGAGGAGTGCTTTACTTCCAATTATGTGGTCAGTTTTAGAGTAGGTGTGATGTGATGCTGAGAAGTATGTATATTCTGTGTATTTGGGGTGGAGAGTTCTGTAAATGTCTATAAGTTTTGCTGTTCCAGGTCTGAGTTCAAGTCCTGGATATCCTTGTTAATTTTCTGTCTGGTTGATCTGTGTAATATTGACAGTGGAGTGTTAAAGTCTCCCACTATTATTGTGTGGGAGTCTAAGTCTCTTTGTGGGTCGTTAAGAACTTGCCTGATATATCTGGGTGCTCCTGTATTGGGTCCATATGTATTTAGGATCATTAGCTCTTCTTGTTGTATCGATCCTTTTACCATTATGTAATGCCCTTCTTTGTCTCTTTTGATCTTTGTTGGTTTAAAGTCTATTTTATCAGAGACGAGAATTGCAACTCCTGCTTTTTTTTGCTTTCCATTTGCTTGGTAAATCTTCCTTCATCCCTTTATTTTGAGCCTTTGTGTATCCTTGCATGTGAGATGGGTTTCCTGGATACAGCACACTGATGGGTTTTGGTTTTTTATCCAATTTGCCAGTCTGTGTCTTTTGATTGGTGCATTTAGCCCATTTACATTTACGGTTAATATTGTTACGTGTGAATTTGATACTGCCATTTTGATGCTAGCTGGCTGTTTTGCCCATTAGTTGATGCAGATTCTTCATTATGTTGATGCTCTTTAGCATTTGGTATGTTTTTGGAATGGCTGGTACTGGTTGTTCCTTTCTATGTGTAGTGCCTCTTTCCAGAGCTCTTGTAAAGCAGGCCTGGTGGTGACAAAATCTCTGAGTACTTGCTTGTTTGCAAAGGATTTTGTTTTTCCTTCACTTATGAAACTCAGTTTGGCTGGATATGAAATTCTGGGTTGAAAATTCTTTTCTTTAAGGATGTTGAATATTGGCCCCCACTCTCTTCTGGCTTGTAGAATTTCTGCCAAGAGATCTGCTGTGAGTCTGATGGGCTTCCTTTTGTGGGTGACTCTACCTTTCTCTCTGGCTCCCCTTAGTATTTTCTCCTTCATTTCAACCCCGGTGAATCTGACGATTATGTGCATTGGGGTTGCTCTTCTTGTGGAATATCTTTATGGTATTCTCTGTATTTCCTGGAATTGAATATTGGCCTGCCTTGCTAGGTTGGGGAAATTTTCCTGGATAATATCCTGAAGAGTATTTTCCAGCTTGGATTCATTCTCTTCGTCACATTCTGGTACACCTATCAAATGTAGCTTAGGTCTCTTCACATAGTCCCACATTTCTTGGAGACTTTGTTCATTCCTTTTTGCACTTTTTTCTCTAATCTTGGTTTCTCGTTTTATTTCATTGAGTTGATCTTCGACTTCTGATATTCTTTCTTCTGCTTGGTCAATTCGGCTGTTGAAACTTGTGCATGCTTCACGAAGTTCTCATGTTGTGTTTCTCAGCTCCTTCAATTCATTCATATTCCTCTCTAAGTTGTCCATTCTTGTTATCATTTCCTCGAATCTTTTTTCAAGGTTCTTAGTTTCTTTGCATTGATTTAGAACATGTTCTTTTAGCTCATAGAAGTTTGTCATTACCCACCTTCTGAAGTCTGATTACATCATTTCATCACACTCATTCTTTGTCCAGCTTTGTTCCCTTGCTGGTGAGGAGTTTTGGTCCTTTGTAGGAGGCGAGGTGTTTTGGTTTCGGGTGTTTTCCTCCTATTTGCACTGGTTTCTTCCCAGCTTTGTGGATTTATCCACCTGTCGTCTTAGTAGTTGCTGACTTTTTGATTGGGTCTCTGAGTGGATGCCCAGATTTTTGATGATGAAGTATTTCTGTTACTTGGTTTTTCTTCTAACAGTGTAGCCCCTCTGCTGTATGACTGCTGAGGTCCACGCCAGGCCCTGCTTTTCTGGAGTACACCTGTAGCAGCTGTGGAACAGTGAGGGATGCTACCAGTTTTTCTTCTGCTATCTTTGTCCCAGAATGATGCCTGCCAAATGTCTGTCTGATCATTCCTTTTTGAGGTGACTCTTTGGATATACAGGGGTCAGGAAGCTGCTTGAGGAGACGGTCTGTACTTTATAGGAGCTCAAGTGCTGAGCTGTGAGCTCCGTTGTTCATTCAGGGCTGCTAGGCAGGTATGTTTAAGTCTGCTGCATCAGAACTCATAAAACCCCTTTTTTTCCTCAGATGCTCTTTCTCGGGGAGTTAGGGCTTTATTTATGAGTATCCGTTGCACTGTCCTGCCCAGCTAGGAGGCAGTCTAGTCACTATTTGCCTGCTGAGGCTCCGCCCTGCTGCCGTGGGCTCCACCCTGCTGCCCTGGGTTTTGCCCTCCTGCTGTGGGCTCCGCCCTGTTTCCGTGGACTCCGCCCTGATGCCGAGTGTAATTCCCTTTAGTCCTGTTCATATGGGTGTGGTTAAAACTGCTGTGGTGATGGTGGCCCACCTCTGTATTGGCGGAGTCTCTCTGTTATGGTGGGTTGCCTCGGCAACAGCAGGCTGCGTCAGCAATGGGAGTGTACTTCAGTAGGGGCGGAATGCCTCGGTAATGACGGACACCCCTCTGCCACCGATCTGCACTGTCTTGGGTTCAGCTGTGCCCGCAGTGAAACTCTCAACCCCGAGTGTTTCAAATAGCCATTTTGTTTGTCCCTGTGGGGGTGGGACCCACCGAGCCTGATCACCTGGCTCCGTGCCTCAGAGCCCTTTTGTTTTTTTTAACTTGAAGGGTTGACTCTCTCCCAGGTGTTTCAGTCGCCTGCTGAAAGGGCACCGGGATCTGTGTGATTTCCCGTGTAGTGACCCACTGTGCCGCCTCAAACATCGCTTCCCAGGAATCTTCTGGTCTGGCTCACTGTTTAAGTCCCGTTTAATCAGATGGATATGCTAATCTGCCCTCCCAAATCTCAGATTGCCGGTTTAACAGGGCACCCAGACCCGTGCGTTTTGTGTGGAGTGCTGCTGCGCTGCGGTGCCGGCCAAAACTGCTGTGCCAGCTGAAACAGCTGCGCTTTTGTCCCGTGTCTCTCCTACACCTGGGAATTTCCCCGTTCTGTGGGCAACAAAGATCCATCTGTAAATGCGGCTTGCACTCACCCTCTGCGCCTTCACTGAGAGCTGCAATCCTGAGTTGCTCCTACCGCGCCATCTTCTTTTTCCCCCCTTACTTGCTTTTCTTAAAATTTCTATAACCTTACTGAATTTCTGCTTGACCGATCTCCCATGGATGAAAGAATTGTTTGAAATCTCTGATTCTAATGATGGCTTTGTCAGTTTCTCTGTGTGTTTCTAAAAATTTTGACTTTCTACATTTCGAACTATGCTAAGTAGGTGTACTCATTTAGAATTTTTAAAATTACTCCTAGGAAATTGACTCAATTTCTCATTGCTTAATGATCTTCCTTGTAATGGATTTTACTTAAATGCCTGTTAGTCTGAATTTAACATACATACTCTAGCTAGCTAGTATTTTTCAGCATGTTGAGGATATTATTTCACATCACTCTAAGTGTAGTCAGTCATTAAAAAATAGCAAGCAGGAGAGTTACATGATTAAGAGTTCTGCAAAGATGACATGGGCTTCTGTATAGAAAATGGATTAGAAGATTGCAAAAAACTGAAGTAGGGACCCTACTGTGCGGCAGCATGAGATGGTGATGGCTTAGCTTGCAGTGTTAACACCTGACATAAAAATAATGGGAAGTTCATCATATGTTTCTGAGGTAGAATTCAGAAATACTGATGATTGTTGTGAGGGTGATCTGAAAGAGAGTGTATGGATGATTAAGCTTCAGTTTCTATCTTGAGCAACCAGTTCCTTGGAATGATGATTTGTCAACTTGGAAATACTGTAGAGGGGCATGCTCCTAAATTACTTTTGTACCTGTTTCATTTATTTATTTTTCAAAAGTGTATTGAGAGTGGCTGCTGAAGAACAACTACAACTTTTACACTTGTTGCTTTAGAGAGGATTAAAATAAGCTTTATAGTGTATGGATCAGCTGTAAAAACAACAACGAAACAAAAACCAACAAAAACAAAATGAAAACATTTTCTGTCCTAGCCCATTCATTAATTTCTCAACTTGCTTTTTGGTTTTTTTTTTTTTTGATGGCTCCGTATATGCCAGTTTCCGGGCTTCCAACCATGAATATAGTGGATATAATGTGTGCTTGCATGGGGTTTACTAGTAAATGCCGACCAGCACAAAGACACTTCTCCATTCAGTGTGGGAAAGCTTTGATTGAAAGTGTGTGGGTTTGTGACTACACATATTGGGATCGCCCAACCTAAATTTCGTTGGGGTTGGGGTTCTCTTGTGAAGATTTTTCAGTGCAAAGGATACTTAAGCTAAAAGAGACCTACAGATGACTACACGTAAACCAAAGGAGGGTTAGGAGTTGTGGAGAAGGAACATAGGCCAGGAGTTCACTGCACGGTTGAGGAACTGAGGAAAGATTGACTGGATTTGAGAGTAGAGTGCTCAGAGAAATATACCTGTTGAAGAGAGGAGGAGCCCAAAGTATAATGAGACTTATAACCTGAGAAGGTATGTCTGTGAGGAGCTTTAGGAAAGAAATGGACATGATGAGATTTACACTTTAAGGAATTCAGTGCATGTGAAAAGCACTAGACTGAAAAATAAAGTGGGACAGCCGGATTAAGGGGCTGATGGTGATGGTGTCTTTAGCTGTGCCTAAGCTTGGCTGTAGACATGGAAAAAATGAGTAGATTTGGAGCATGTTTAGGAGATAGATAAAATGAAGATTTAATTATTGAGTGTATGTGGGGTTAAATATAAGAAGGAAGTGAGAAATGATACCAAGAAAATCAGGTTTGGAAAATGAGATCTTTTAAGCCTGTTACAAAACAAAACTACAACAAATATAGTTTAAAGACCTAATTTGATTTTATTTATAATTATAAAATTTGACAATACCTCATTCTATACAGTAGAATGAGTGTTCTAATGGGCTGAGCAGAGAAGGTTGGCCTTATAGGCAGGAAATTGCTGAAAAAAGCAGAAACAGAACAAGAAAATTTTACTTTTTAATTACATAATATGTAGTTAGATTTTTAGATGAGCATACATCTTTTACTAATGGAATAATTAAGTTTTTAAAACAGGAACATACAGTGATAAAGCTACGGTAAAGGTTGCTCTTAAGTTTCAAGATTTCCTTTTACTGATTGAGGATTTAGTAAATTTACAAGCTAACTGCTCACATAGGAGTTTCTATCTGGTCCTCTGGGAAGTTAAGAAACCTGTACGGTGCTCTTAAAGAGTTTATCTGCTAGTCAAACAGCAAATAATAGTTTTTATGTTTAAATCTGTTTGATATGCATCCCTGGTTCTTTTTCATGATTTTTAATTTTGTTTGTCAACGAGGTTTCATTGTCAAATAATTTTAAGAAAATGCCACAAATTCTCCATTCCCTGAGAAATTTTATATTTGAGTGTATTAAACAGCTACTTTCCTACTCTAAGTTCCAACTGACGAAATAAAGTAATCGGATCATCCATTTCCTCAGAACTTTGTAGAAATTTAGTGTCAAAGTAATCCTTTTGCCATAGCATCTCTGTTAATGACTCGTTTGACTGCATTTTATTATTAAAGAGTTTATTTTATGAAAGTCTGTGGATGATGCATTTCCTGACTTCTTGCACATTTAAATGTATTTTCTTTTATACTCAAAACATATTTGGCTTTGTGAAATTCTTGGGTTGCACTTAGAAATCTGTAAACGTTGCTCCTTTGTCTTCTGGCATTGAGTGTTCCTAATGGAAGGGTGAGACCAGTCTGATTTTTTTTTCCCCCACGTCAGTGAATTGCTCTTTACTGCCTGAACACCTGCAGATTTTTTTTTGTCTTGAAGTTCAGTGACTTAACGATATAACTTTTTTTGGGATCATTCTGTAACAAGTTTTCCTGGAACACTCTCTGTTATTTCAATCTGTTCTTTGTGTTAGGGAAAGTTTATATTATTTTTACTTGAAATATTTTTCTATCCAATTTTTGGGTTCTTCAGGATCAACAATTTTCAGGCTCTCTTTGTTCTTCATGCCTCTTATCTTTTCTCCATTAAAAAAAGAGTATTTGTCTTTCTCCTCTTTATTCTCTGGAATTAAGCCTTTCTTCTACATTAATTCAATTTTAGCCATTTTCCTTTATTTTTAGTCATGTCTCTTCATTTCCATGATGTTTTTATTGTGTTTATGAGTACTGAGTTGATACATTTTTGATCTTCGGTATGTTTTATTGGCTTGGTGACATCTTTCTATTGTCTTATCCTTTCATCTTTGAGCCCCTGTTCATTGATAATCACTTTTGGAAGTCCTGTTACATGAAGCCTTCTTCTTTTAGGTTGTGTAAAATGTTAGGAGTGAGTGCTTTTTCCTCCTTTGCATGCTGTTTTCTTTCTTTCATTTCTTCTTTCTTTACTTCCTTTTTGTCCTGTGCTATGTTTACCTATTTTCCATGTTCTTTGTTTTACTTGTCTTGCTGGGCAGATGTTCTGTGTCCTGTGATATGGTGTTGGTTAATCTTTCTTTCCGCCTTTCATACTATAGTTGAGACCTGTCCATTTCTTTTAGGGAGCTACACTTTGAGAATTGGTATTATATCTTCCATTTTGCTGTAATTCAAGGTGAGGAGTGGGATGGAACTTATTCTGGGGAAGGGCTGGGCTGAAGTCTGTGCAAGTCTGTCAGAATGTCCTTGCTCTGTCTGTTTTGGTCATGTATGGACAATGATGCCTTTTCAAAGAGCCACTGAGATACTGAACTTGTATAAAGGCATGCAGACTATCTCTGTATCTTTCAGCTAAATGGCAGGAAGCTACCTCTGAGGGAGATTGGTGGCATTTTGTCTCATACTGTGGCTTTCCTTTTTAATGGTAAGAGCCCTATTGCATAGATTTTTATTTATTAAAGAACTTAAGATTTATCCAGAGGGTGATTATTTTAAGTAAGATTACTTTGGCGCCCACAGGTGCATCTTCAGTGTTAAATAACAAAGTTATTTTACACATTTCTTGGGGCAAAACATATGCAGAAAGCTAAATGGGTTTTACATTTCTGCTTTTTGTATATTGCTGTTGCACCATTTCCTTTTGCCAATATAGAAACAACTTGCTACAAACTGCATATCATTTAAAATTATTCCCTCATTAGGCTTTCTGATTTTCTGTCATTCTTGATGTTTCAGTTTAAAATCATGAAGTGTTTATACGATAGGTACATATGCTGCATGAAACTATCATGTCCAGTATCTTGTAGAAACAAGTCCTTTCTTGTATTTGTCTCATGTCAGGGGATGATCCTTTTTTGGTACTGTTATAAATCCAGCTCTCACACAGGCAAAACACACACAATCTTGGTGTGCTCCTGGTGATTCATTAAGTCTTTAGAGTACAGAAGGGCAGGAGTGGGTCACGCTGGGGCAAGATTTCAGCTGGGAGTCTGTCACCTTGTATCGATCTGCCGGTTATTTGTTTCATTTATGTTTGAAGTTGCTCCACTGTAGCTGTGATTACTGCGAATTCCATCTGAGGCATACTAGGTGATAAAAATAAACTGCAATTTATGGTTTATAAGAAACCCAGAATCAACCTTCACATCCAGCTTATGATGTTTATGTTTAAATGCAATTCGTGTTATACTCAATACTATTGAGATGTCTGATAAGGAAATTATTCATAATATGTATTAAAGATGGACTATATGTGCCTGAGGAACCACCACGCTGTTAAAAACTATTCAATTATATTGATAATTTTATAAATTGAATTAATTATAGAGAGTCGAACTGAAGATTGTTTTAAAGACATTCTTTAATGGAACATTTACAGTGAAAATGTATGAGGATAATGGGGAAAGTTTCAGTTGTTGTTGATGTTCGTTATTGTCAGTGTTTATTCTTGAATCAAAACTCATAATATTAGTCTTTAAATTCTTCATCTGTGGTTTAAATCATTTAGCACTTTGCTGTGATTTTACATATTTATGAATATTATATTTTTTCCTCCCTTTACTCAAAGCATTTCAGAATTTTAAGGTTTTCTTTGGCATTTGTTGTAAGTCGGCATTTCTTTTCCTGAGCATCATTTTATATCACTTGGTTTGATTTAATGAACACTTAATGATTCTGTAGCACCAGAACTGTGATTTGGCTAGTGTAGTTGTACAACCAGTTAATTTGTGAATGGAGAACAATACTGTTTAAAACTCTTGCACTACGGTCATCTGATCAGTCACTTAAAAAGATCAATTAGCTTTCTTGATAAATGAAATGGGGTTTTTCTGTGTTGCCCAGGGTGGTCTTGAACTTCTGGTCACAAGTGATCCTTCTGCCTTAGCCTCCCAAAGTGGTGGGATTACAGGCAGGAGCCATTGTGCTGGGCCTATTAACTCTATTTATTCATAGCTCACATCACTATTGTGAATGTAGTATTTTCATTGATGTCAGTAATTGCATATAAGGTCTGTTGGTGGTGATGAAACTAGTCGCTATTAAGATGGAGTTTCCTTGTTTTGAGCCTCAGGAGAATATCCATCATGTTTTTTTTAAAGCAGGTGCCTCCATGGTATCAGCTTTATAGTTTATAGTTTAGTAACTTTTCCTGTCTTAAAAGATACTGTCATGGAGGGGTATACTCAAACTGGAAAAGGGTAGCATAGCCCAAATAAATTACATATGCATAACATTGTTGCCTAAGAATGGGGATCAGTTGTTCTGTCTCTTAACAGTATATTTCTGTGCCTGCATTAGAGGCTGGCAGTATGTCAGGAGCTCTGTCTGGGGTTTGGTTGTATAGTCTATTTTGTGAAGGAAGTTAATGTACTTGGATTGCATTATGATTGTCACCCAAACCATTATCCTCAGTATAAAAATTCTTAAATGTGTTTGCAATTGCTTATTAAAAGTCTCTGGCAAGAAGAGTTTAATTTATAATTCCTAACTTCTTTACTCCTTGCTTGATTGCATTTTTTTGGTGGAACCATGTTTATCTCTATATATTTTTTAAATTAGCACAGTTTTTTGTCCCTTGCCAAGTTTGAATAAATTTCTTATTTCTGGATGCTTATAATTTTTTAACACTTAAAAATTTGTAAAAATTTAACTTTGAAAATCACTGGCAATTTTTCTGTTTTTCAAAGATGCCTTCCCTCAGTCAATGTTAACATTTTTTTTTTTGCAGCTGATGCAATTTTGTTTAAAAACATTCCCCACCCTTCTGCTGCTTTGAGCCCTTGATTTAACCCATAAAAAATGGGTACTTTTGAAAGCATCTGCACTGAAAAATGCTTTCCAAAGAAAACATTTGTTAGAACACACAAACGATTTATTTGGGTACATCGAAGAGCCTAAACATTTGATTCAGCTGCCAGTATGTGCTTTGCTGGCTAATGTTTCTTCAGCATTTCCACATTTTCATAGGCTAGCGGCCAAGTTGTCCAACAGTCTGGTACCTCTTGAGGGTGGCAGTGGGTGTGTATATGTGGAGCTGGTGGCACTAGCATGCTCCTGTGTGTCGCCAGTTGGCATATGGTAGAACTGGCAGAAGCTGGCCCCACCAACCTGGAAGCGTATAGATACCAACAACCTTCTTCAGCCTGCCCAAAATGGCTTCAGGAAGCCCACTCAGATCCCCTGTGACGCTGATCCCAGGAAGTCAGAACTCTCAGAGCAGTTTTCTCAATTATGTCAGATCTGAGATAATAAGACAGTACATATGAACTTGAGTATGCCATTATTGTACTAAGACATACTATGGTAACAAGAACAAAAAAAACCCAGCGACCAGACCAGTACTCATACAGTGCTTTGTGATTTATATAGTGCCATGTGGCTTGTCATTTGGTTAATAATAAATGAAAAACTTAAGTAGATTATAATATCTCCATTTTTTGAGATAAGAAATTGGTCACACAAGCAGGAAGTGTTGGTGCTATGGTTTAAATCCTCCTTATCAGAGGCTACCTTCTGTGTTTTCTCACTGTGCTACACTGGAAATAAAGTATAAACTATGTAAGATGAATGGACCTAGTTTAATGCAAATTGCATCAGCTATATATCAAATTAAGGACCTGTATTTGTTTTTTTGTTTGTTTGTTTTTGAGAGGGAGTTTTGCTCTTGCTGCCCAGGCTGGACTGCAGTGGTGCCATCTCGGCTCACTGCAACCTCCACCTCCCAGGTTCAAGCAATTCTGCCTCAGCCTCCCAAGTAGCTAGGATTACAGGCATGCACCACCACGCCAGGCTAATTTTGTATTTTTAGTAGAGATGAGGTTTCTCCATGTTGGTCGGGCTAGTCTGGAACTTCCGACCTCAGGTGATCCACCCACCTCAGCCTCCTAAAGTGCTGGGATTACAGGTGTAAGCCACCATGCCTGGCTCTAGTAATTTTGTGTTTTTTTTTTGAGATGGAGTCTTGCTCTTTCACCAGGCTGGAGTGCAGTGGCATGATCTCAACTCACTTAGCTGGGACTACAGGTGCATGCCACCACCTCTGGCTAATATGTGTGTGTGTGTGTGTGTGTGTGTGTGTGTGTGTGTGTGTGTGTTTAGCAGAGATGGGGTTTCATCATAGCCAGGATGGTCTCGATCTCCTGACCTCATGATCTGCACATCTTGGCCTCCCAAGGTGCTGGGATTACCAGAGTGAGCCGCCAAGCCCGGCCACTAAGGACCTGTAACTCTCCTTGTGCCACTGGCATGAGGAGGTCAAACAACAACAAGCAGTTGTTGAGCCTAACTACACACTGTGGGATTTGTTAGGTTTAGGTTAGATGAAGTCTAAAATTATAGGGAGGTCTCTGTATGTTAAGAATAAAAGATAGGTAAATTAAGATGCTTGCTTGTATGTATCTAACAGGTAGACATAAAACATTTTCTCTCTGTCTGTACTGCATTGAGAGGAAGATTTGCTGGGAGCCCTATGAAAATTTTGAGAATGGCCTCTTGTTAAGTGAGAGCTGTGGAAGTACTGCTTCTTCCATGTATATCCTGAATGCTTACTGTAGTTGTGTATGGTGCCAAGCAGTATCCCAGGGACTGGGGAGACAGAGGTAAGTGTTATATAGGGCTCAGCCCTGAGGAGTTCTTAATCTACTGGGGAATCTGAACACAGAGGAAATGACTCCTTTAGCATGGCAGAAGTAGAGGAATCTTTACAGACTCACAATGAGGGCTTGAAGGATACAAAGGAGTTCTGTCAGTAAAGGAGTTTATCCCTTCCAAGGCAAACTCAGTGTGGGCGTGTCCTAAAGTGAAGTGGGAAAAAGTATTAAAAAATCCAAGTGGTGGTTAGGCATGGTGGCTCACATCTGTAATCCCAGCACTTTGAGAGGCTGAGGTGGGCAGATCACGAAGTCAAGAGGTCAACCATCCTGGGCAACATAGTAAAATCCTGTCTCTACTAAAATACAGAAATTAGCTCAGTGCAGAGGCTGAGGCTGGAGAATTGCTTGAACCTGGGAGGCGGAGGTTGCAGTGAGCCGAGATCGTGCCAGTGCACTCTGGCCTGATGCCTGGTGACAGAGCAAGACTCTGTCTAAAAAAAAAAACCCAGTGGTGTACATTGTTGAGGGCAGTAGAGGATAACTTAGAAGCTTACCTGGGGCCTCTTTGCCAGCAGTCATTTTGGATGTGGGGTAAATAGGAGGGAATTGTAGATAACACCCAGATTCATGGGATCTATAACCCCCTTCTCTACTTTTATATAGTTACATGTTCAGTTCACTGCAGGCAGTATAGACTTTGATTATCCAATCATTGCCTAGGATTGACTGCTTTAGAACCTCCAAAAAGGTAGCTTTTGTATTCAGGCCCCTCAGTAATTATGGATTTATATTTCTTGGATATTCTTCCCTCCTAACCCAGCACTCACTCAGTATTCCTGTAGATTAGTATTTTTCACGCTCCAATATAGCAGAATAATTTTAAAATAATTGCTATAGTTTTTTTTTTAAGTATGGGGTTAAGGAGAGAGATGTGAGATGAGGAGGCAATATAAACTTTCTTAGACATTTTATGGGAAATCCAAACTGAGGTTATGATAGGGAATAGAGGTCTGGAACTCAGGGGAGAGGTGGGAGCTGAAGATGGATGATCTGTGCAGAGCTGGATGTATAGCAGTGGGCATGACCTGGACTTCTCAGTGATGAACTACAGTAGAGGGAGAAGAGATGTGGACTTGGATGTGGTTTTAATAGTTCCTGATGGTGATACTAATAGACAAATCATGTGTTAGGGACTCTAGAAAATAAAAGATGAATAAATTTTCTTTCCTTACGGAGTTTGGAAAAATATTCTTTACATTTCTACCATGTCCTATGTTTTTGCAAGCATCATCTTTTAGAAAACTTTCTGAAGTAGTGTCATTGAAACCATTAAATAGAGTCTCAAGATGAGAGTATTCACTTTGCAATTTGCTGACAAGCGTAGATGACGAAAGATATACAAATTCTGTTCTTAGGTGGCCTGAAATAGAGCCGTTATCAGATAATGATTTGCCTTGAGAGCATTAGGTAAGATAGAAGCCTATGGAAATATAGTGAAATATCGTAAATACAATCATAGTTATCCAGAAAGCCTGGCTGTCTGAGACCCCACCAGTGACTACAAATTATACAAGCAAGGCCTCTGAGAAGACAAATAGATGTCATAAGGTTTTTCTGCTTTGCTTATAAGACAGCATGTTGTGTGCTTATGTTTTTATTTTATGTTGCTTCCTATGCAAATTTAGCTGACTTATTTTTCTCATTTCAATATCTACAACAGATGAGAAACAGCAAATGTGAATTAAGCATCTTAGCAAAGGAAAGGACCTTGAGAGATAGCTGAACTTCCTCATTTCACTTAGGCCCAAAGATGTTAAGTGACTTATCCAGGATCATTCAACTGGAAATAATAACCTAAATTGACTTCAGTCTAAGTTCAGTGTTCTTTCTGTTTTACCATAGGGCAGAAGGAGCATCTATAAAAAGAACATGACCATATTGAGAAGTAGTAGCCTGACAGACTCT
This sequence comes from Saguinus imperator, assembly GCA_004024885.1. NCBI lineage: Eukaryota > Metazoa > Chordata > Mammalia > Primates > Cebidae > Saguinus > Saguinus imperator. The sequence continues at coordinate 11,155 of PVHO010027072.1, read as the reverse complement.
AATATGCAGATACAAGAACTCAAGAAGCACAGCAGTTTCAGGTCATTGAGCGTCGATACACTTCAGTGGGCCCTGAAGTTAACTCAGTATGCAGCATCGCATCGTCATTGATGTTCATAATTATTAGTGTGAGTCATCAGGAAAAAGTTAACTTATGCCCCTTGCCTTCTGTGTTGAAGATATTAGGAATATTTCCATCCCAAGTACTTAATATTTTCTCTTTTAAATTTGCAGTTAAAAGAGGGAACCCCTCACTCATCCAGAAAACTAAACTCGTCAGAACACAATATTCCTAAGAATGCTGTATAATTGAGGCTTCTTGGTGAAGGGACATACCTGCCTTATGACCGGATTACTGTTTTGTGAAAATGACAGATGTTTGGTACAGAGAATAATATACCTTAAGGATTGTATAGTGTTATCTATATCAGATGCCTTGCTTACACAGGGAATGGCTTGGACTTCTCCCTGGCAGAAGGCAAGAGAGTCTCATTAAAATCTTGACTTTGTCTTGGAGATGGGTCCCTTAGACTCCCATTTACACATCGTCCACCATATTCTGCATTGTTTGTTTTGTGACCATGTATTCCAGCCTTAGCAAACTCCTTCACGTTGGCATCTCTGTGCCTCTCTGCACTGATTCAAACTTACTTTTCTCAGTTTTGGTAACCGGTGCATACCTATTGTAACTGATCATTCTTAGCTAAACCCCTCTAATGCTCAGACTCTCCATCTTCTGTGAACTCTTTCGCATGGGCCAGGAAAACGGATTCCCTGGTCAAAGATGCATCTAAATATGTATTTGGGAAGTATTACATTTGCATTCATAGGAAGGTATTAGAAAACAAAATTAGAGGCCTTTTTAAAGCAAAGGAACTTGTGAGACTTGAGTATTTTTAATTGTCCTTAAACATATCCTGGAAGTTATTTTGGTTACTGTTTATAACATTTTTAGTTATAAAACTTACAGGTCAATATGCATGTAATTTTAAGTTTTCTTTTTCTCAGTCTGGGATATTTAAGTGGCTGAAATTAGTTATAATTTTTCTTTAACATGGATGAGTCAGTTAGCTAGAAGTCAGTTGCACATTCCAGAATCGTAGCTATCATTCAACAGTGTTTCCTGAGTGAAGTGCTGGCACATTACTGGGCATATAAATTCAATGTCATTGGGTTTCATTGCTGGGTGGAAGACTTTAGGGTTGCTGTCTCTTGAATAGGGGAAAGGATTGTGGAGGATTGGGGGCAAATGTAAGGAATTGACCACTTTGTGTGTCAGTGAGTGAAAATTGAATTTTGGCCGAGTCTTCTTACACATGGAACTGAAAGAGGCCACAGAGGTCAGGACTGCATTCAAGCTGTCCTCAAATGAGACTTGGCTACCCTTTTCTTACAAATCCCGAAGGAAAATAGATTCCATAACTAATGTTGGCTGCACATTTCAGGGCCTCACAATCACACTTGTAAGGAGTTCTTCCTAAAGCCCATTCGTAATCCTTCCTCTTTCAGATACTTTTTCTTTGGCATCTTCTTATTCTATAAACTTTTACTTTTCTTCTTTTAGTTTCTCTTTATCAAAACTATACATGTTCATTATATACTCATTAAAGAAACATTAGAAAACAGAGACGAGAAAGTAAAGCTACCACAATTTTAACTGCACCCAAAATAATGAGGTAGCTTCATATAGTTTATCTGTATTTTGATTTTTATACTTAAGAATGACATGCACAAGCTTGTATTATATAGTGGGCACATTTCAAAATTATCATTTGTGATTTTTATGTTTCTGTGATAACTTATTTAACTACTATCCACTTTGGGAGCAGTTAGTTTTCTTCCAAGATTTAGTAATTACAAACAGCAGGGAAATTAATATTCTTTTGCACATCCTTAATTATTATCTTAGGATAAATTCCAAGAGTTACAACTCCTAGATTGAAAGGTACATGCATTTTTATGGCTTCTGATATTTTCTGCAAAATTGCTCTGCAGTTTACAGTTTGAGAATGGCCTGCTCTTAATTTACATAGCAGCTACATCACAAGAACTTAGAAAAGAAAGCTCACTGGTATGAAACAGTCATTTCCTAGTTTGAAGAGCATGTTATACTAGGGGCTTAATAACCTTTACCGAGATTCCAGTCATCTTATGCTTCTTGGTTAGAGTGGGAAATGTTAATATATTTTTTTGCTTCTGGAAAGGGAAAGATGAAAGGTGGAAAGCGGGGTAGGAGTTTTGGAGTAATGTGCAATTACCTGCATGAATGTTCTCTGCCTTTCCTGCCCTTGGGATGCTAAGTCAGCCTCCATGTTATTTCTACATGGACCACGCAGTAGGGGATGGATCATAAACAGCCATGTGGATACGAGCACAAGGTCTCTGACTAGGTGACAGCCAGATTCCCCACCCATCAGATCTGCTTGCCCTGCACATATCATCACTGCAGAGGACAGTACGGAGGTAATTAGAGGCTCAAATTCTTGTGTATATCAGTCAGGTCCAATGGAAGAATGAAGAGATGAGCCATCAAAATAAGGTTTGCTTTTAGAATAAAATATTTCTTATGGAGACTTGATCTGAAATATTTTGCCCTGAAGTCTTTTACCTGAAATACGTATTTGACAAACTTACTGTCTTGGAAAAATGTACTTTTAACAGTGGCAGCATTGACCTATTAAAGTATAGAGATTTTGATGGTGCTTCAGTTCTCAGCACTGTTGTTTTTTACTGTTGGTGGTGGGTTTGTAAAGTAGCCGTGTTGAGGGCATTGGATCCTAAGGTAAAGGCTTTTGACTGTTATGGTATCTGGAGTCACACTGATGCCTCACAGATGGGTTACAGGTATACCTCAGGTATGCATCCCTACTCTTTGGGACTGCCTGCCAAGGCCAAGCTAAACTGCTTACCCCAGTGTGCAGTAGAGCTGCTACCTTTTCTGTGTGCTCCATAATATGAAAATATTTAGGAAGCACTGCTTATAGTCCTGCTTTGGACTTTGGCTTCCTTGGAATATCATAGGCTACGTTCATACCAACCCTAACATGCCAGATTCTCCTTAATGTGCCTCCTGCAATTTATTCTGATATGTATTTTGTTTTTTAAGTAAAGATGAAGTCTCACTATGTTACCCATGTGGGTCGCAAACTCTTGGGTTCAAGCAATCCTCCCACTACAACCTCCAAAAGTGCTGGGATTTATAGGCCTGAGCCACCAAGTCCAGCCTCTGATACCATTTTGAGATAATTGGGGGATCAAAAAAGTTTTGGGGTGACACTAAAACTAAACACTAAAACTAGGGTGACCCAAGAGTGTTTCTGAAATTAAGCGGTGGTTTTGCTATTTTCAGTGTCCAATAAACTGGAAAAAAGACCTAGGCAGACTGTTTTCAGCTTCTGTGTTCTGTGAGCTATTCTATAAACAATGAGAGATGCAAAGACCAATGAGTTGTGGGTAGGAGCCAGTAAGATGCTCACTGTTGCATGGACCTGCTTATTTGTGTTTTCTTGAGGACTCCTTACATCTCTGCATCCTTAGCTGTAGTTGCTGTGGGTGTGAGAAAGTACAGGGTATCTGGATTTTCTCTTACAAGTTTTATTGTCACCCAGGTTACTTTTCCATTGCCCACTATTTGGATGTAAGATCATGAATGGTATAAAATTAGACATTTGTAACATTATTTTAGAAGGGATCTATCAGGGGCCAGGCGTGGTGGCTCACGCCTCTAATCCCAGCACTTTGGGAGGCCGAGGCAGGTGGATCATGAGGTCAGGAGATTGAGACCATCCTGGCTAACACAGTGAAACTCCTTCTCTACTAAAAATACAAAAAATTAGCTGGGTGTGGTGGCACATGCCTGTAGTCCCAGCTGCTTGGGAGGCTGAGGCAGGAGAATCACTTTAATCCGGAAGTTGGAGGTTGCAGTGAGCTGAGATCATGCCACTGCACTCCAGCCTGGGCAACAGAGTGAGATTCCATCTCAAAAAAAAGTGGGGGGAGAATCTATCAGTACTTTAAAGCTACTTTCCTTATCTGTTGGTTTCACTGGTAATAAGTAAATTGTCAAAACAAACCCATGAGTTGAACCTCAGGCACAGTTCCACTTCATAATCCCATAGTGCTAGGTTTTCTTCCCATCTGTTATTGAGGGGCACAATCTTTTTGCCAGTTCTTTTGGGTATTTGCATTACTGAACCAATCAATCAGACCTTAGCATCCAAGCTGTCTGTGATTTCTTATGTAAAATTAATGGCTTGCAGAAATATAAACAAAATGTTTTGTCAAGTAAATTACATTTAGATAAATATTTCTGCTTGTCCTTGACAACTTATTTTCTATGTCAAAATATTAAGATTTGCTAAAATGAATATTGAAAATGAAGAATTTATTCATTGGCATTATTAGCATTATTCGAGTACTAAATTATACATGAAACTTTTCCATATAGAAAATTGGAATTATTTTTCTGAAAACTTTTTAACTTAAAAGATAATTGATATGAATAGATGTTTCAGAAACATTGTTGATGACTTTTCCTAATTGTTAGGGGTAATAAAACATACAAACATTTTTTAATGTTTATATCATCCATTCTAAAATTGAAAATAAATAGAAAAGTTAAAGTTAGTTGAGGCAGAGTGCTGTGTCTCAGTGCCTGCAATTGTTTTTTCCCAGTGGATGTTTTTCAGGGACATGCAAATAATTCCAAGTTATAAACACATGCACATGTGTGTATGTGGACTGAAGTACTATACTTGTGTGTGTGTGTCTGTGTGTGTATGTGTGTATGTGTGTGTGTGTGTGTGTATGTAAATGACTCTCATACTTCGATTGTTAACCTGTATAGAAACTTTGGTTTGTCTATCCCAATAGAACACACATATTCTTATATCTTCTGGCACAAACCGACGATGCTTTATTTCATTGTATTTTAATCTTTTATTTAATAAGTACACTGGGTAGCAATTTTCTTTACTGCTAGGGGAAAAAATGATTAAATGCAGAATGATCTATTTGCCCATGTTGCCTCGTATTTCACATTATTAACCAATCCCTTCTATTGGTCTTGACAAAATGCTAAAAATTAATGTGGGGTAATAGAATTACATGTGAATCTCTGTTACAAGTATGCTTAAGTAATATGAAATTGTGTGAGAGAATGGTCTATTGCTTCAAAACTCTTGAGATAGCACCTTGCTACTTGTTACAGTTTTATAGACTTGGCAGTAGTGGTTACTTTTAGGCAGTAGTGTTTTTACATATATCTAAATATTAATTGTAGTATCCCTGAAGTGCATTAGGAAATGCATTATCGAAGTGTCCATTTATTTTTTAACTGCCTTTTTGGAGACCATTGTACAGAGTATATTCTTTTTGTTTTGAATTTTAAAATTAAAATATGTGGTTAAACTTACAAAGGGATTTTTAATACACTTTATTTATAGAGCAGTTTTGAATTCACAGCAAAATTGAGCAGACAGTACAGAGATTTCCCATCTACCCGCCATGCTTACACATACATAACCTCCTTAAAAATTTCAGCATCCTACACCAGAGTGGCACATTTGTTACAGTGGATGTACCTACCTTGACCCATCATTATGATTCAAAGTCCATCGTCTACAGTAGGGCTTACTCTTTGTGTACATTCAATGGGCTTTGACAAATGCATAATGATGTGTATTTACTATCATAGTCTCATAAAAATAGTTTTATTGTCCTAGAAATCTTCTATGCTCTTCCTGTTTATCTTTTTCTTTCCCTTAAGGCCTGGCAACTATTGATTATTTTACTGTGTCCATAGTTTTACCTTTTCCAAAATGTCATAGAGTTGGAATCATATAGGATATAACCTTTCAGACGGGCTTTTTTTTTTCACTCAGTAATACGCATGTAAAGTTCCTTCATGGCTTGATAACTAATTTCTTTCTAAGTTTTGGGGATTATGAATAATGCTGCTGTAAAGGTTGTGTGGACATAAGTTTCGGTTCATTTGAGTAGATTCCTAGGAGACTGACAGTGTGATCCTATGGTAAGAATATGTTTAGTTTTGTGAGAAGCTAATAAACTGTCTTCCAAAGTGGCTGCCTGCCCATTTTGCATTTCTGCCAGAAATGAGTGAGAGTTCCTATTGCTCCACATCCTCCCCAACATTTGGTGATGTTAGGATTTTGGCCATTCTAATGGTTGTGTAATGGTATCTCATTGCTTCAATTTGCAATTCCCTAATGATGTATGGTGTTGAACATCTTTTCTGTATGCTAACTTGCCATCTTTGTCTTCTTTGTAAGGTGTCTATTCAGGTCTTTTGCGCTTAAGTCTCATTATAACACACATTCCTTAATCTTATTGAATTTAGGTAAGATTGCAGATTGTACCATATGCCTGTTGGGAGTCCGCTGTGACTTGGTCCCTCTAGAGTTTTTAACTCCCAGAGTTGTCCACTCTGAGTCTGTAGCAATCCATCAATTACAATTTGGGGTTTCCTGCCTGAATACTAGTTCTCACAAGGTTTTCTTCCCTGATAAGTTTCGTTTCTTTGTGTCTTCCCAACTTTGTCTCCAACTTCAGGACAGTATTTGCCTGACTTCTCTAACAGTTCTGAGAAGAGTTGTTGATTTTTTTTAGTTTATTCAGCTTTTCACTTGTTAGAATGTAGTGGCTACTTCTAAGCTTCTTACATGCTGGACAGGAAACTGGAAAGATTTTTTTAAGAAAATATCCAGAGGATATTTTTAGTTCTTCAAAAGTGCATTGTTGCTAAGAACCCAGTTCTCTTCATAGTAACTCTCTAGGAATTTTCTCAAAAAAATATTTCCAATATTATTATATAATCTGAGAATGCGGCTATGATAATTAAAGGCTCAAGGGAGGGCAGAGTCTAATTGTTGTAATTATAAGATAGTATATTTTGTTCAAAAATCTGACAAGTGTAAATCTTTTTGCTTTTGTGTACTTTCCACAGACAGAACCAGAAAAGACTTATTTCCCTTATGACTAAGATCTTTTAAAATACACTCACCGGCTACTACATGTAGTTTAAAAAAAAAATAAAAAAGTATTTGGCACATAATTTCTTTTTTAAGGATGCTAAATACTTAGCACAAGATAATAGCATAATATGTCCATTTGTCTATTGTTAAGGAACTCCCTATAACATAAAAAACATGATATTATTTTTAGATGAGGTAACTTTATAATATAGATCTCTGCATAATGAAAATATTTGCAAACATGGGTTGATAGCCCACTTCAAGCTGTATAACAGATTCAGCATATCAGTTACAAATATAACTTAGACAATACATTGTTTCAGTTTCAGCTGCATATCTTTAAGTTTCCTATTACTTAAATTCTAATGTAACATTAGTATACATGGGAGAGTGTCTATGTGTGTGCGTGTATGTGTGCTTTTCTGGTTAGAGAACCAAAATGACTCTCTTAAACTTTATAATTGTTAACATGTATAGGAACTTTGTTTTTTTCATCTCAACCATTGGCTTTTCTTTTAGCCTGCTTGACTTCTTTTTTCCCTCAAATTTTGAATTGTCAAGCATTTCTTTTAATTGTATGGATAACATGTAAAGTTACTTTAAAAAGTGAGAAACATGTCAAAGCAAGTGAAAAATCTTACTCCATGTTCTATCAGCTCCAATTTTGAGTGTTTATCATTTTAACATGATTTTTCTCTCTCATATGCATTATTTCTAAAGTTACCGGAACATACTGTTTTTTTTTTTGATTGTGCAATGGCACAATCTTGGCTCACCACAACCTCCGCCTCCTGGGTTCAAGCAATTCTCCTGCCTCAGCCTCCGGAGTAGCTGGGACTACAGGCGTGCACCACCATGCCCAGCTAATTTTTGTATTTTTAGTAGAGACGGGGTTTCACTTTGTTGACCAGGATGGTCTCAATCTCTTGACCTCGTGATCCACCCGTCTTGGCCTCCCAAAGTGCTGGGGTTACAGGCGTGAGCCACCACGCCCGGCCTATTTTTTTTATTTCTTTGCGATCCTTTATATCAAGACAAAGAGCTACATATTTAATGTATACATATCCGGTGGTTTGAATGTCTCATAATCTGTTCATCTAGTTCTCAATTATTTGACTTTGAGTTAATTTCAATTATTATTTTTAATACTGGAAGCAGGTCAGTTTTGCAGTCTCTTTTTGAGACTCACGTTGGTTGTGAATATTGTTATTTTTCCTGGATGCCAGTAGGCCTTGATGATTTTCATCCATTTATGTACCTCCAGCTTTTTTCAGAGAGTTTTTTTCAAGTTAATAATGGTAAAGAAGAAAAGTTGCATTTTGCAGTATTTGAGGCTGTTGATCCTGCAATTTTATACTGTCAAAAGGTAGTAATAATTCACCATCGTCTGATCTTTCAGACTAAACCATTTACTTAGGAGCAAAATAAAGTTTTATTATGCATGGCCCTTTTAAAATCTAGAAGTAATGTTTTTGTTTTTAGACAGCATTTACCTAATAATGTGTTGAAAAATAAGATTCTTAAAATGTCCCTTTATATTTACTTGAAGTAACCATAATGAGAATCATTTAATATGTAAATATATTACATGAGATATGTAGTTATATAGTACATTACCATATACATGTACTATATTTAAACATATCTAACCATATATACTTTTAACTTCTTTGTAAGTCACTTATTCTTATCTACTAGTAGACTTCATGATTTTTCCTTTAATATATCTAATATAAATAATATATATTTAATATAAAATACAGTCATATTTTCTAAGGCTTCCTTATGACCTTACATTTTACCTAGCATCAATGATTGCTCCAATTTTCCTCTGATGCTGGTTAAATTAGTTAAGCTGTAGACATAAAGGAACAATTTTCCTTTGTCCCAAAATGTCTTTGGTGGTGGGACGGGAGAAAATACCATCATATATGGGACAATGACAATTGGAATAGGGAGGAAAGGCTGGCTGTGCCTGGCCAAGGATTCTGGTAACAAGTTTTTATATGGGGTAGCAAGGGAAAAGTTGCTAGCCCGGGAAACATGGTTGTGTTAATGATGATGTCATTCCTTGAGGGAAAATTCATAATAAAGAGAAAGATCTGTCTTTCTTGCTTGTGGTGTTTTTATTTATTTTTTGTTTGTTTGTTTGTTTTTTGAAGGAGTGTGGAGGTCAGAGATACTGAATTTGGTTTAAATTTGTTAATTGTACCACGTCCATGGAATATCCAGCTGGAGATGTTAAGGGGTAGTTGGAATATAGTTCTGGATCTTCAGGGGAAAAAGAGGTCAGTGCTAAAGATACAAAGTTGTTTTGGGTGAGGTCTTCCTAAGAAAAAAAAAAAAATGAAAATAAAACTTTTTAAAGATACAAGGTTGGGTTTCACCAAATACAAAGTTGCTGAAGTCAGCCTAGCAAAGGAGATCACCATCCTGTTTTCTAATGGCGGCACACCTGAGATTGTCGATAGAGCAGTTCGTTGTTTGGGGCTGACTCATATGCTAAGGGCTTTTAACATATCCAGCTTCTGGGCAGTAAAGAAAAGTGGCATTCTTCCAGTTTTGTGACATTCAAAACTCCCCCTGTCCTTTAATTTCCAGAAAGCTTGGGTGGAAGCTACAGTGAAGATCATGGTAGCAATTCAGTGTGAGAGCCACTGTCATAAGAGTGTAGAACAGCTTTGTCCAAGGATATAGAATTCAATCCACATGTAATCTTCAGTGTTCTACTAGACACTAAAAGAAGTTATGATTTTTGTTTTCTAGTAAACATTTTACAAGTTTTAAAAAAATGTGACTGGGTGCAGTGGCTCACGCTTGTAATTCCAGTGTTTTGGGAGGCCCAGGCAGGCAGATCACCTGAGGTCAGAAGTTCGAGGCCAGCCCAGTCAACATGGTGAAACCCTGTCTCTGAAATTAGCTAGGCATGGTGGTGTGTGCTTGTATCCCAGCTACTCGGGAGGTTGAGGCAGTAGAATCACTTGAACCCGGGAAGTGGAGGCTGCATGAGCTGAGATCGCACCATGGCAATCCAAACTGAGACTCAGTCTCAAAAGAAAAAAAAGTTAAAAAAATTAATAATTTAACCCAGTATAATCAAAATCCCATTCAACATGTAATTAATTCAAAAATTATGAGACATTCTAAATTCTGTTTTTCATACTAAGTCTTCAAAATCCAATATGCTTTTTGCACACATCTAAATTTGGACTAGTCATGTCTCAGCTGCTCAGTAGTTGTGACAAGTGGCTACCCAGACAGCACAGATATAGACGGTGCAACAAAACTGCATATGCTAAAAGAAGTGAATTCGTGGTTTGCTTTTCTGAGTATCTCCTATCTTCTAAAACCAATTCTTTCTTTTATTCCTATGAATCAACAGTAAAATCTTCCAGAAAGTATCCAGTGTTCAAACTTGTGTTTCTTGCCCTACTGCCCAGCATATCTTTTAATTTTTTATAAGGAGCACTCTTTCCCCTTTTCTTCAGCAGTTTATTTACATGACTTGTGATCATTTTTATTGTCTTAACTGGAACTAGATAGAACAACAACAAGGATATATTAAATTTTATTACTTATTTCTAACAAAATTAATGAAATATAAGCAGGTTTATATTTCAGTTCATATTGTGAAATATTTTATTCTTGGTATAGGGGCCAGTCTTTGTTTTTGTGAAGGAAAGCAAAATCTAAAGATCCCATCCAGCCAATCTGATATAGACCCAAGAATAAAAACTCTATCTTCTGTTTCCTGTTGAAAGTTAAGTCACCATATTAATTTGGGTAATTGTAATTTCTTTTTTTGGAGACTCACTGGCCATGTCTAAGAATGGGGCCAGAGAGTTTTCCTTAGTTACTATATCAATATGTAAATGTTCAGGTTTCTTTCAGTTGTCATTGCTTGAACTAATAAGCAAATTTACAGCCCCTTTCTGTGATCTTTGTACCTTTTGTTGGAGAAACTTGGATATGCAGAAAGGATAGAAGGAAATATTGCTAATTTTGCAGCAGATATATTCTAAAGCAAATTGTAATTACGCTTTTATAACAGGTCTTATTTTCTTTTAATATTGAGTTACTATTTTATTGAGCATTATAATTCAACATAAAATTAAGTTCCCATCCTTCCCTCCCTTTCCTTCCTCTCCCCTCCCCTCTTATCT
>PVHO010027071.1:0-26802 GCA_004024885.1 Saguinus imperator | reverse complement strand
ATGTGGTGAATTACATTTATAGACTTGTGTATGTTGAACCAGCCTTGCATCCCCGGGATGAATCCTACTTGATCATGATGGATAAGTTTTTTAATGTGCTGTTGCAATCGATTTGCCAGTATTTTATTGAAGATTTTTGCATCTATGTTCATCATGGATATTGGCCTGAAGTTTTCTTTTCTTGTTGAGTCTCTGCCAGATTTTGGAATCAGGATGATGTTGGTCTCATAAAATGATTTGGGAAGGGTTCCCTCTTTTTGGATTCTTTGGAATAGTTTCAGAAAGAATGGTACCAGATCCTCTTTGTGTGTCTGGTAGAATTCAGCTGTGAACCCATCTGGACCTGGGCTTTTTTTGTGTGGTATGCCCTTAATTTCTGCCTCAACTTCTGACCTTGTTATTTGTCTGTTCATAGTTTTGGCTTCCTCCTGGTTTAGGCTTGGGAGGACACAGGCGTCCAGGAATTTATCCATTTCTTCCTGATTTACTAGTTTTTGTGCATAGAGTTGTTTGTAGTATTCTCTGATGATGGTTTGAATTTCTGTGGAATCATTGGTGATTTCCCCTTTATCGTTTTTTATTGCATCTATTTGGTTGTTCTCTATTTTCTTTTTTATCAGTCTGGCTAGTGGTCTGTCTATTTTGTTGATCTTTTCAAAAAACAGGCTCTTAGATTTATTGATTTTTTGAAGGGTTTTTCTTGTCTCTATCTCCTTCAGTTCTGCTCTGATCTTAGTTATTTCTTGTCTTTGGCTAGGTTTTGAGCTTTTTTGATCTTACTCCTCTAGCTCTTTCAATTTTGATGATACGGTGTCAGTTTTGGTTCTCTCCAGTTTTCTTATGAGTGCACTTATTGCTGTTTGTTTTCCTCTACAGACTGCTTTAAATGTGTCCCAGAGATTCTGGTACGTTGTGTCTTCATTCTCGTTGGTTTCAAAGAACTTCTTTATTTCTGCCTCCATTTCATTGTTTACCCAATCAACATTCAAGAGCCAGTTGTTCAGTTTCCATGAAGCTGTGCGGTTCTGAGTTATTTTCTGAATTCTGAGTTCCAACTTGATTGCACTGTAGTCTGAGAGACTGTTTGTTATGATTTCCATTGTTTTGCATTTGCTGAGGAGTGCTTTCCTTCCAGTTATGTGGTCAATTTTGGAGTAGGTGTGATGTGGTGCTGAGAAGAATGTATATTCTGTGGATTTTGGGTGGAGAGTTTTGTAAATGTCTATCAGATTTTCTTGTTCCAGGTCTGAGTTCAAGTCCTGGATATCCTTGTTAATTTTCTGTCTTGTTGATCTGTCTGCTATTGATAGTGGAGTGCTAAAGTCTCCCACTACTATTGTGTGGGAGTCTAAGTCTCTTTGTAAGTCATTAAGAACTTGCCTTATATATCTGGGTGCTCCTACATTGGGTCCATATTTATTTAGAATCGTTATCTCTTCTTGTTGTATCGATTCTTTTACCAATATGTAATGACCTTCTTTGTCTTTTTGATCTTTGTTGCTTTAAAGTCTATTTTATTCGATATAAGAATTGCAACTTTTGCTTTTTTTTTCTCTCTATTTGCTTGGTAAATCTTCCTCCATCCTTTTATTTTGAGCCTTTGTGTATCTTTGCGTGTGAGGTGGGTTTCCTGGATACAGCACGCTGATGGGTTTTGGTTTTTTATCCAATTTGCCAGTGTGTGTCTTTTGATTGGTGCATTTAGCCCATTTACATTCAGGGTTAATATTGTTATGTGTGAATTTGATACTGCCATTTTGATGCTAGCTGGCTGTCTTGCTCGTTGGTTCATGTACATTCTTCATTTTGTTGATGATCTTTAGCATTTGGTATGCTTTTAGGATGGCTGGAACTGGTTGTTTCTTTCTATGTGTAGTGCCTCTTTCAGGAGCTCTTGTAAAGCAGCCCCAGTGGTGACAAAATCTCTGAGTACTTGCTTGTTCGTGAAGGATTTTATTTTTCCTTCACTTATGAAACTCAGTTTGGCTGGATATGAAATTCTGGGTTGAAAACTCTTTTTCTTAAAGATGTTGAATATTGGCCCCCACTCTCTTCTGGCTTGTAGAGTCTCTGCCAAGAGATCTGCTGTGAGTCTGATGGGCTTCCCTTTGTGGGTGACCCGACCTTTCTCTCTGGCTGCCCTTAGTATTTTCTTCTTCGTTTCAACCCTGGTGAATCTGACGATTATGTGCCTTGGGGTTGCTCTTCTTGTGGAGTATCTTTGTGGTGTTCTTTGTATTTCCTGGAGTTGAGTATTGACCTGTCTTGCTTGTTTAGGGAAATTTTCCTGGATTATATCCTGAAGAATTTTTTCCAGCTTGGATTCATTCTCTTTTTCACATTCTGTTACACCTCTCAAACGTAGGTTTTGTCCCTTCACATAGTCCCACATTTCTTGGAGATTTTGTTCATTCCTGTTTGTACTTTTTTCTTTAATCTTGGTTTCTCATTTTATTTTATTGAGTTGATCTTCAACTTCTGATATTCTTTCTTCTGCTTGGTCAATTCGGCTGTTGAAACTTGTGCGTGCTTCACGAAGTTCTCGTGTTGTGTTTTTCAGCTCCTTCAATTCATTCATATTCCTCTCTAAGTTGTCCATTCTTGTTATCAATTCCTCGAATCTTTTTTCAAATCTTTTTTTAAGGTTCTTAGTTTCGTTGCACTGGTTTAGTACATGTTCCTTTAGTTCACTGAAGTTTCTCATTATCCACTTTCTGAAGTCTGATTCTGTCATTTCGTCACATTCATTCTCTATCCAGCTTTGTTCCCTTGCTGGTGAGGAGTTTTGGTCCTTTTTTGAAGGTGCGGTGTTTTGGTTTCGGGTGCTTTCCTCCTTTTTGCGCTGGTTTCTTCCCAACTTTATGGATTTATCCACCTGTCATCTTAGTAGTTGCTGATTTTTCAATTGGGTCTTTGTGTGGACGCTGAGATTGTTGATGATGAAGTACTTCTGTTACTTAGTTTTCCCTCTAATGGTCTATCTCCTCTGCTGTATGAGTGCTGAGGTCCACTCCAGGTCCTGCTTTTCTGGGATATTCCTGCAACAGCTGTGGAACAGTGAGGAATGATACCCAGTTTCTTCTTCTGCTGTCCTTGTTCCAGAATAATGCCAGCCAAATGTCAGTCTGATTATTCCTTTTCTGGGGTGACTCCTTGGATATACTGGTGTCAGGAAGCTGCTTGAGGAGACAGTCTGTGCTTTATAGGAGCTCTAGTGCTGAGCTGTGAGCTCCGTAGTTCATTCAGGGTTGTTGGGATGTTGTTTATGTCTGCTGCAATAGAACTCATAAAACACCACCCTTTTCCCCCCCTTAGATGCTCTGTCTCAGGGAGTTGGAGCTTTCTTTATGAGTATCTGTTGCACTGTCCTGCCCCACTAGGCGGCAGTCTATTCACTATTTGCCTGCCGGGTCTCTGACCTGATCGCGCAGTTCTGCCCTGTTGCTGCTGGGCTCCCATTTGCTGTGGAGCACTCCCAGCTCCTGTGAGAGACTCTGTTATGGCAGGTTGCCTCAGCAATGGCAGGCTGCATCAGTCCTGGGCGGTACTTCAGTGGGGGTGGACTGTGTCAGCAATGGTGGACGCCCCTCCCTCATCAGGCTGCACCGTCCTAGATGCTGGCAGCAAAACTCTCAGCCCCAAACACATCCAGTCACCACCTTGCTTGTCCCCGTGAACGTGGGACCCACCAAGCCTGATCACCCTGCTCCCTGCCTCAGAGTCCGTCCTCTCTCTCTCTCTTTCTCTCCTCAATCTGAAAGGTCGACTCTCTCACTGGTGCCCCAGTAGCCTGCCGATAGGGCACTGGGATCTGTGCGATCTCTGTTGCTGCTGCCCACTACCTCATATCAGATCATGCTTCCCAGGAAACTCCTGTTCCGGCTCATTGTCCAAGTCCCGTTCAATCAGATGAACATGCCAATCTGCCCTTCCAAATCTCAGATTGCCAGTTTAAAAGGGAACCCAGACCAGTTAGTTCCACGCTGTGTCCCGCCGCGGCGCTGGCCAAAGAGGCGGTGGGAGCCGGCTGCGCTATTGTCCAATGTCTCTCCCACACCTGGGACTTTCAACGCTCTGTGGGCATAAAAGGAACATCTGAGAATGTGGCTAAGACTCACCCTCTGCGCCTTCACTGAGAGCTGCAATCCTGAGTTGCCTCTATGACGCCATCTTGCCTCATCCCTAAGGCAATTTCTTAATGACTTACAAAGTGATGTAGACTCACAAACAGTAATAGTGGGAGACTTTAACACTCCACTGTCAATAGCAGACAGATCAACCAGACAGAAAATTAATAAGGATATTCAGGGCATGAACTCAGTCCTGGAGCAAGCAAACCTGATAGACATTTACAGAACTCTCTACCCCAAATTCACAGAATATACATTCTTTTCAGCACCACATCACACCTACTTCAAAACTAACCACATAATTGCAAGTAAAGCTCTCCTCAGCAAATGCAAAACAACTGAAATCATAACAAACAGTCTCTCAGACCATAGTGCAATCAAGTTAGAACTCAGAATTCAGAAATGAACTCAGAACCAAACAGCTTCATAAAAACTGAACAACTGGCTCTTGAATGTTGATTGGATAAACAATGAAATGAAGGCAGAAATAAAAAAGTTCTTCGAAACCAACGAGAATGAAGGCACAACATACCAGAATCTCTGGGACACATTTAAAGCACTATGTAGAGGAAAATATATAGCAATAAGTGCCCACATGAGAAGAGTGGAGAGATCCAAAATTGACACCCTATTGTCAAAATTGAAAGAGCTAGAGAAGCAATATCAAAAAAACTTAAAACCTAGCTGAAGACAAGAAATAACTAAGATCAGAGCAGAACTGAAGGAGATAGAGACACGAAAAGCCCTTCAAAAAATTAATAAATTCCAGAGCTGGTTTTTCGAAAGCATAAACAAAATAGACAGACCACTATACAGACTGATAAAAAAGAAAAGAGAGAACAAACAAATAGATGCAATAAAAAATGATAAAGGGGAAATCACCACAGATTCCACAGAAATTCAAACCATCATCAGAGAATACTACAAACAACTCTATGCACATAAACTAGTAAACCAGAAAGAAATCGAAAAATTTTTGGACACCTGTGTTCTCCCAAGGCTAAACCAGGAGGAAGCTGAAACTATGAATAGACCAATAACAAGGTCTGAAGTGGAGGCAGCAATTAAGAGCCTACTACACAAAAAAAGCCCAGGTCGAGATGGGCTCACAGCCTAATTCTACACCTTCCTGATACCAAAACCAGGCAGAGACTCAACAAGAAAAGAAAACTTCAGGCCAATATCCATGATGAACATAGATGCAAAATCTTCAATAAAATATTGGCAAACCGATTGCAAAATCACATTAAAAAACTTATCCATCATGATCAAGTAGGATTCATCCTGGGCATGCAAGGATGGTTCAACATACGCAACTCTATAAACATCATTCACCACATTAAAAGAAGCAAAAACAAAAACCACATGATTATCTCAATTGATGCAGAGAAGGCATTTGACAAAATTCAGCAGCCCTTAATGATAAAAACTCTCAATGAACTCTGTATTGATGGAACATATCTCAAAGTAATAAAAGCTATTTATGACAAATCAACAGCCAATATCATATTTAATGAGCAAAAACTGGAAGCATTTTCTTTGAAATCCGGCATGAGACAAGGATTCTCTATCTCACCACTCCTATTCAACATAGTACTGTAATTTATAGTCAGAGCAATAAGGCAAGAAAAAGAAATAAAGTGTACTCAAATAGGAAAGAACAAAGCCAAATTGTTTCTATTCGCAGATGACATGATAGTATACCTAAAAGACCCCATCACCTCAGCCCAAAAGCTCCTGAAACTGATAAGCAACTTCCGCAAATTCTCAGGATATAAAATCAATGTGCAAATATCACAAGCATTCGTATACACCAATAACAGACTTAAAGAGAACCAAATCAAGAATGAACTGCCATTCACAATTGCTGCAAAGAGAATAAAATACCTAGGAATACAACTTACAAGGAATGAAAGGGACCTCTTCAAGGAAAACTACAAACCACTGCTCAACGAAATAACAAAAGACACAAACAGATGGAGAAACATTCTATTTTCGTGTTTAGGAAGAATCAATATCATGAAAATAGCTATACTACCCAAAGTAATTTACACAATCAATGCTATCCCCATCAAACTACCATTGAATTTCTTCACAGAACTGGAAAAAACCACCATGAACTTCATATGAAACCAAAAAAGAGCCCGCATAGCCAAGTCAATTCTAAGCAAAAAGAACACAGTGAGAGGCATCACACTACCAGACTTCAAACTATCCTACCAGCCTACAGTAATCCAAATAGCATGGTACTGGTACGAAAACAGAGATACAAACCAATGGAACAGAACAGAAACATCGGAGGCAAATCAGCATATCTGCAACCATATAATCTTTGATAAACCAGACAAAAACAAACAATGGGAAAATGATTCCCTGCTTAACAAATGCTGTTGGTAAAACTGGCTAGCCATATGCAGAAAACAGAAACTGGACCTCTTCCAGACACCTTACACTAAAATTAACTCCAGATGGATTAAAGACTTCAACATAAGACCTGGCACAATAAAAACCATGGAAGAAGATCTAGGCAAAACCATTCAAGACATAGAAGTAGGCAATGACTTCATAACCAAAACACCAAAAGCATTGGCCACCAAAGCCAAAATAGACAAATGGGACCTAATCAAACTCGACAGCTTTTGCACAGAAAAAGAAACAGTCACTAGAGTGAATTGGCCACAAACAGATTGGGAAAAAATCTTTGCAGTTTACCCAGCTGAGAACGAACTGATATCCAAAATTTACAAAGAACTCAAACAGATTTACAAAAAAGAAACAAACAAGCCCATTCAAAAGTGGGCAAAGAATATGAACAGACACTTTACAAAAGAAGACATACATGAGGCAAACAAACACATGAAGAAATGCTCATCATCACTGGTCATTAGAGAGATGCAAATCAAAACCACATTGAGATACCATCTCATGCCAGTTAGAATGGCGATCATTAAAAATCTGGAAACACTCAGATGCTGGAGAGGATGTGGAGAAATAGGAACCCTCTTACACTGTTGGTGGGAGTGTAAATTAGTTCAACCATTGTGGAAGACAGTGTGGCGATTCCTCAAGGACCTAGACATAGAAATTCCATTTGACCCAGCAATCCCATTACTGGGTATATATTCAAAAGACTATAAATTGCTCTACTCTAAGGACACATGCACACGAATGTTCATTACAGCACTGTTTACAATAGCAAAGACCTGGAATCAACCCAAATGCTCATCGATGATAGATTGGACTAAGAAAATATGGCACATATACACCATGAAATATTATGCAGCAATCAAAAATAATGAGTTTGTGTCCTTTGTAAGGACATGGATGAATCTGGAGAACATCATTCTCAGCAAACTGACACAAGAACAGAAAAAGAAATACCACATATTCTCACTCATAGGCGGGTGAGAAAAATGAGAACACATGGACACAGGGAAGGTGTCTACTACACACTGGGGTCTGTTGGGGGGAATGGAGAAGGGACAGCGGGGGGGCTGGGGAGGGATAGCCTGGGGATAAATGCCACGTGTGGGTGAAGGGGAGGAAGGCAGCAGAGCGCACTGCCATGTGTGTACCTATGCAACTATCTTGCACGTTCTGCACATGTACCCCCAAACCTAAAATGCAATAAAAAGTAAAAGAAACCCACATATTCTCACTCTTAGGTGGGTGAGAAAAATGAGAACTCATGGACACAGGGAGTGGGATACTACACACTGGGGTTTTGGGGAATAGGGGAGGGACAGTGGGGTGAAAGCTGGGGATTGATTGCCTGGGGTGAAATGACAAATGTGGGTTAAGGGGAGGAAGGCAGCAAAACACACTGCCATATGTGTACCTATGCAACTATTTTTTACGTTCTGCACATGTACCCCAAAACCTAAAATGCAATAAAAATTTAAAAAATATGAATTTACAAACTATCAGCATATAGGTGCAAACATAACATAAAAATATAGTCTAATGCCAGGTAAAACTATTTTAATTAGTTGTTATGGTAAATTATTAATTTCTCAGGTTTTCCCCAAGTTTTTTTGATTGAATCAATTCACATCGTATAAATTAATTCTGAAATTATTCTGTAGACTCATAATAGTTCAAGTAAAATTAACTCAGAATGTATAGGATGAAAATGTACTGCTGTTTCTGTCCTGATACCCCGTCTCACTTTCACGTTTCTCCTTTTTGGGGCGCTGTAGTTTACTTTGGTGAGTGTTTATCATCATTCATACTATTGGAAGCTTGAGAGAGATTGCTGCAGAATAAAAGAGACAGAGAAGTTTGGGATTCATTATTTTATTTTTTTTAACCTTAATCTTCCTTTTGGTCCTGTTTTTTTAAAAATTCTCTCATTTTCCATATAACAGACAAGGTAAAGTTTAAGAGCAAAAAAAAAAATCCATTTGCCCAAGTCTATTGCAAAGGATAAGAAATAAAACATGTTATGAAATACAAACCTAGAATCAAGAAATAATAAAAATAGAGCACAATGCGCTCACTTTTCCAGCATATATACTAAAACTGGGACAATACAGAGAAGATTAGCATGGCCCCTGCAATAGAATGACATGCAAATTTGTGAAGCATTCCATATTTTTAGCCAAAAATTTTCTCAAACTGATTAGCACCTTCAGCAAAGTCTCAGGACACAATATCAACATGAAGAAATTGTAATCATTCCTACATAACAATAACAGACAAACAGAGAGCCATATCAAGAGTGAACTTCCATTCACAATTGCTACAAAGAGAATAAAATACCTAGATATACAATTGATAAAATATGTAAAGGATCTCCTCAAGGAGAACTACAAACCACTGCTCAAGGAAATAAGAGAGGACACAAACAAATGGAGAAATATTCCATGCTGATGGTTAAGAAGAATCAATGTTGTAAAAATGGCCATGCTGTTAAAAGTAATCTATAGATTCAATGCTATCCCCAACAAGATACCAATGACCTTCTTTAGAAAACTGGAAAAACCACTTTAAATTTTATATGGAATCACAAAAGACCCCAAATAGCCAAGAGAATCCAAGAGAAAAACAAAGTTAGAGGCATCACATTGCTGGACTTTAAACTATACTACAAGGCTACAGTAATCAAAACAGCATGATACTGGAACCAAAACTGAGACATCGACCAAAGGAAAAGAACAGAGACCCCAGAAGAAACACCACACATCTGCAACCATCTGACCTTTGACGAACCCAGCAAAAACAAGTAATGGGAAAAGGACTCCATATTTAATAAATGATGTTGGGAAAACTGGCTAGCAATGTGCAGAAAGCAGAAACTGGAACCCTACTTGTCACCTTACACTAAAATTAATTCCAGACGGATTAAAGATTTAAACACAAAACATAACATCATACAAACACTAGAAGAAAATGTAGGCAAAACCATCCAGGACATAGGCATAGGCAAGGACTTCACAACGAAAACACCAAAAGAAATGGCGATAAAAGCCAAGGTAGACAAATCGGATCTAATAAAACCCCAGAGCTTCTGTACAGCAAAATTAACCAACATTAGAGTGAATCAGCAACCCACAGAATGGAAAAAATTTTTTGCAATCTACCCATCTGACAAAGGTCTGATATCCAGAATCTACAAAGAACTAAAACAGATATACAAGAAAAAAAACAAACAAATTCATCCCAAAGTGAGCTAAGTATATGAACAGACACTTTACAAAAGAAGACATATATAAGGCCAACAAACATGAAACAAATGCTCTTCACTCGTCATTAGAGAAGTGCAAATCAAAACCACACTGAGATATCATCTCAGGCCAGTTAGAATGGCAATCATTAATAAATCTGGAGACAGAAGATGGCGCCATAGAAACCACTCAGGATTGCAGCTCTCAGTGAAGGTGCAGAGGGTGAGTCCTAGCCGCATTCTTGGACAGACCTTTGTTGCCCACAGAAAGAGAAAATTCCCAGATGTAAGAGAGACACAGGACAACAGCCCAGCCGGGGTTTTGGCTTGCGTGGCTGGTTCAGCTGGTGCTGCAGTGCAGCAGCACCTGGTAAAAAACTCACTAGTCTGGGTGCCCTGTTAAACCAGCAATCTGAGATTTGGTAGGGCAGATTGACATGTCCATCTGATTAAACAAGACTTGGACAGTGAGACAGAGCAGGAGATTCCTGGAAAGCATGATTTGAGCAGGTGCAGAGGGCAGCAGCATGGGAGATACCATGGATTCCAGCGTCCTATCAGCAGGCTACTGAGGCACCAGTGAGAGAGTCAACGTTTCAACTTGGGGAGAAAAAGAGAGAGAGAGAGGATAAACTCTGAGGCAGGGAGCAAGGTGATTGGGCTCGGCGGGTCCCACCTGCATGGGGACAAGCAGGGTGGCGACTGGAGGTGCTCAGGGTTGAGTTTTACTGCAGGATAAGCTGAATCAAGGACAGTGCAGCTCGGTGGGAACAGGCGTCCACCACTACGGATGCAATCCTCCCCTACTGAGGAACACGCCCATTGCTGATGCAGCACCCCGTTGCAGAGACAACCCGCCATAACAAAGAGACTCTGCCAACAGGGTGGAGTGCACCACAGTAGAGCAGAGCTCTGCAGCATCAGGGTGGAGCAGTGCTAACAGGACGGAGACTCGGCAGAGAAATAGTGAAGAGACTGGAACCTAGCGAGGCAGGACAGTGCAACAGATACTCATAAAGAAAGCCCCAACTCACTGAAAAAGAGCATCTGAAGAAAAAAGCGGTGCAGAGAAGCTAGACCATTAAAAGGAAAACTAAGTAACAGAAATACTTCATCATCAACAATCTGGGCGTCCACTCAGAGACCAAATTGAAAAGTCAGTAACTACTAAGACGACAGGTGGATAAATCGACAAAGATGTGAAGAAAACAGCGCAAAAAGAAGGAAAACACCCGAAACCAAAACACCTCACCTTCTACAAAAGACAAGAACTCCTCACCAATAAGGGAACAAGCTGGACGGAGAATGAGTGTGACAAAATGATGGAATCAGACTTCAGCAGGGGGATAATGAGAAACTTCAGTGAGCTAAAAAAAGATGTTCTAAATCAATGCAAAGAAACTAAAAACCTTGAAAAAAGATTTGAAAAGATTCGAAGAAATGATAGCAAGAATGGACAACTTAGGAATATGAATGAATTGAAGGAGCTGAAAATCACAACACGAGAACTTCGTGAAGCATACACAAGTTTCAGCAGCCAAATCGACCGACCAGAAGAAAGAATATCAGAAGTCGAAGATCAACTCAATGATGGAATATTATGCAGCAATCAAAAATGATGAGTTTGTGTCCTTTGTAAGGACATGGATGAATCTGGAGAACATCATTCTCAGCAAACTGACACAAGAACAGAAAAAGAAATACTGCATATACTCACTCATAGGTGGGTGAGAAAAATGAGAACACATGGACACAGAGAGGCGGTCTACTGTACACTGGGGACTGTTGGGGGGGATGGGGGGACAGCGGGGGGGACTAGGGGGATAGCCTGGGGATGAATACCAAGTGTGGGTGAAGGGGAGGAAGGCAGCAAAACACACTGCCATGTGTGTACCTATGCAACTATCTTGCACGTTCTGCACATGTACCCCAAAACCTAAAATGCAATAAAAAAATTTTTTATAAACAGAAAAAGAAATAAAACGAGAAACAAAAATTGGAGAAAAAAACGCAAAAAGAAATGAACAAAATCTCCAAGAAATGTGGGACTACGTGAAGAGACCCAACCTAGGTTTGATAGGTATACCAGAAGTTGATGAAGAGAATGAATCCAAGCTTGAAAATACTCTTTAGGATATTATCCAGGAAAATTTCCCGAACCTAACAAGGCAGGTCAATACTCAATTCCAGGAAACACAGAGAACACCACAAAGATACTCCACACAAACGCAACCCCAAGGCAGATAATTGTCAGATTCACCAGGTTTGAAATGAAGGAGAAAATACTAAAAGCAGCCAGAGAGAAAGGTCGGGTCACCCACAAAGGGAAGCCCATCAGACTCACAGCAGATGTCTCGGCAGAGACTCTACAAGCCAGAAGAGATTGGGGGCCAATATTCAACATCCTTAAAGAAAAGAACTTTCAACCCAGAATTTTATATCCAGCCAAAGTGAGCTTCATAAGTGAAGAAAAAATAAAATCCTTCATGAACAAGCAAGTACTCAGAGATTTTGTCACCACTAGGCCTGCTTTACAAGAGCTTCTGAAAGAGGCACTACACATAAAAAGAAACAACAGGTACCAGCCATCCTAAAAGCATACCAAATGCTAAAGAGCATCAACAAAATGAAGAATCTACATGAACCAACGGGCAAAACAGCCAGCTAGCATCAAAATGGCAGTATCAAATTCACACATAACAATATTAACCCTAAATTTAAATGGGCTAAATGCACCAATCAAAAGACCCATGGACACAGGGAGGTTGTCTACTACACACTGTGGTCTATTGGAGGGTATGGGGGAGGGACAGCTGGGGGGGCTGTGGAGGGATAGCCTGGGGATAAATGCCAAGTGTGGGTGAAGGGGAGGAAGGCAACAAAGCACCCTGCCATGTGTGTACCTATGAAACTGTCTTGCACGTTCTGCACATGTACCCAAAACCTATAATGCAATAAAAATTTAAGAAATAAAAAAAATAAAAATAATAAAGAAAAGAAAAAATGCTCATCATCACTGGTTATTAGAGAGATGCAAATCAAAACCACATTGAGATACCATCTCACGCCAGTTACAATGGCGATTATTAAAAAATCTGGAGACAACAGATGCTGGAGAGGATGTGGAGAAATAGGAACACATTTACAGTGTTGTTGGGAGTCTTTATTAGTTCAACCATTGTGAAAGACAGTGTGGTGATTTTTCAAGGACCTAGAAATAGAAATTCCATTTGACCCATCAATCCCTTTACTGGGTATATATCCAAAGGACTATAAATGGTTTTAGTATAAGGACACATGCACATGAATGTTCAGTGCAGCACTGTTTACAATAGCAAAAAACTGGAATCAACCCAAATGCCCATCGATGATAGACTGGACTGAAAAAATGTGGCACATATACACCATGGAATATTATGCAGCAATAAGAAATGATGAGTTTTTTTTCTTTGTAAGGATATGGATGAATCTGGAGAACATCATTCTCAGCAAAGTGACAGAAGAAGAGAAAAGGAAATACCGCATATTCTCACTCATAGGCGGGTGAGAAAAATGAGAACGCATGGACTCAGGGAGGGTGTCTACTGCACACTGGGGCCTCTTGGGAAAATGGGTGAGTGACAGTGGGGGGGGGGAGCTCGGGAGGGATAGCCTGGGGAGTAATGCCAAGTGCGGGTAATGGGGAGGAAGGCAGCAAAACACACTGCCATGTGTGTATCTGTGCAACTATCTTGCATGTTCTGCACATGTACCCCAAAACCTAAAATGCAATAACAATTAAAAAAAAAACCTTGAGACAACAGAGGCTCGAGAGGATGTGCAGAAATAGGAACACTCTTACACAGTTGGTGGGAATGTAAATTAGTTTAACCATTGTGGAATACAGTGTGGCAATTTTTCAAGGATTAAGAAACAGAAATTCAAATTGACCCATCAATTCCACTGTTGGGTATATACCGAAAGAACTATAAATCATTCTACTGTAAAGACACATGCACATGTATGCCGATTGCAGCCCTGTGTACAATAGAAAAGACCTGGAACCAACCCAAATGCCCATCAATGGTAGACTGGACAAAGAAAATGTGGTACATATACACCATGGTATACTACACAGCTATAAAAATCAATGAGTTTGTGTCCTTTGTAGGGACTTGGATGAATCTGAAAACCATCATTTTCAGCAAACTGACACAGAACAGAAAGTGAAACACTGTATGTTCTCAGTCATAGCTGGGTGTTGAACAACTAAAACACGTGGACTCAGGGAAAGGAGCATCACACATTGGGGGCAGTTAGTGGGGGGGGTAGGGGAGAGACAGTGGGGGATGTGGAGGAAGGGGAAAGTGGGGAGAAATACCATGGGGAGAAATGACAGATATAGTATGCCCCTGAAGTAAAATAAAGAAATAAATAAAGAGCACAAATGTGGAATCACCTTTCACACCCAAATATAAAATATACTCTTCTGGTTGACTTTCCTCAAATTCATTTATTTAAGTCATTATCTTCAGAACTGCCACAAAGCTCAACTACTGGAAGGAACAATGGGATACATTAAAAAATATAGTTTTGAGGAGAATTTCCAAGATGGGGCCGTAGAAACAACTCAGGATTCCAGCCGTCAGTGAAGGCACAGAGGGTGAGTTCTAGATGCATTTTCAGATGGACCTTTGTTGCCCACAGAAGGGGGAAATTCCCAGGTGTAGGAGAGACACAGGACAGCAGCACAGCTCTTTTGGCTTGTGCAGCCATTTTGGCCAGCGCCACAGCACAGTGGCACAGGGCACAAAACTCACTGGTCTGGGTGCCCTGTTAAACTGGCAATATGAGATTTGGGAGAGCAGATTGACGTGTCCAACTGATTGAATGGGACTTGGATGGTGAGCCAGACCAGGAGATTCCTGGGAAGTGCAATTTGAGCCAGTGCAGTGGGCCAATTCATGGGAGATTGCATGGATCCCAGTTCCCAATAAGCAAATGACAGGGGCACCTGTGAGAGAGTCAACCATTCAACTTGGAGAAAAAGAGAAAGAGAGAGAGGAGGGACTCTGAGGCAGGGAGCCAGGTGACTGGGCTCTGCGGGTACCACCCTCAAAGGGACAAGCTGGGTGGTGATTTGAGGCACTCGGGGTTGTGAGTTTTGCTTGGGCTCAGCTGAATCCAGGATGGTGCAGCTCAGTGAAAAAGGGGCGTCCGCCACTATGGACACAATCCGCGCCTACTGAGGTACACATCTATTGCTGATGCAGCCTGCCATTGACGAGGAAAACTGCCATAACAGAAAGACTCCGCCAACAGGGTGGAGTGCATGACAGTACAACGGAGCCCTGCAGCAGCAGGGTGGACCCTCGCTAGCAGAGCAAATCCCCAGCAGGCAAATAGTGAATAGACTGCCTCCTAGCTGGACAGGACAGTGCAACAGATACTCATAAAGAAAGCCCCAACTCCCTGAGACAGAGCATCTGAGGGGAAAAAAAGGGGGTTTTTGTAAGTTCTGCTGCAGCAGACCTAAACACATCTGCCCAACAACCCTGAATGAACAACGAAGCTCACAGCTCAGCACTGGAGCACCTATAAAGTACAGACCATCTCCTCAAACAGTTCCCTGACCCCTGTATATCCAAAGAGTCACCCCAAAAAAAGACTAATCAAACTGACATTTGGCGGGCATCATTCTGGAACAAAAATAGCAGAAGGAGAAACTGGTAGCATCCCTCACTGCTCTGAGGCTGCTACTGGTGTACCTCAGACAAGCAGGGCCTGAAGTGGACCTGAGCACTCATACAGCAAAGGGGCTAAACCGTTAGAAAAAAAACCTAAGTAACAGAAATACTTCATCATCAACAATCTGGGCATCCACTCAGAGACCCAATCAAAAAGTCAGCAACTACTAAGACGACAGGTGGATAAATCCACGAACATGGGAAGAAACCAGCACAAAAAAAGAAAAACACCCGAAATCAAAACACCTCACCTCCTAAAAAGGACCAAAACTCCTCACCAGCAAAGCTAGACAAAGAATGAGAGTGATGAAATAATGGAATCAGACTTCAGAAAATGGATAATGAGAAACCTCAGTGAGCTAAAAGAACGTGTTCTAAATCAACACAAAGGAACTAAGAACCTTGAAAAAAGATTTGAAAAAAGATTCGAGAAAATGATAACAAGAATGGACAATTTAGAGAGGAATATGAATGAACTGAAGGAGCTGAATAACACAACACAAGAACCTATAATGCAATAAAAATTTAAAAAAATAAAATAAAATAAAAAAGAAAATATGTGAAAATGTAAACAATATTTCCTTAGCCAGACAGTCTGCTCTGTTCTTCCAAAAAAGAAAAGAAATAAGACCAGCCTATCTACCCATCATCTGGACTCTCTGGATCATGCTGCCATGATATGCATCTGGAGAACTTACATATGCTGGTTTTATTATCACTTCTAATTATATCTGTATAACTGTGCACTTTTAATTATAAATATCTGAAAAAATGTATTTTCCAAAATAATACTAGACACCTGAAATACATAATCTGCAGCAAACTTTTAAGTTAGCTTCTAAATCATTTCTATCTTAATATTTTATGGCTGAGAAGAAAAGTTAGTATTTATCTCTGCATTTACTTCTTTCTTTATTTATTTATTAAAAAAATTTTTTATTGCATTTTAGGTTTTGGGGTACATGTGCAGAACGTGTTTTGGTACCAGTACCATGCTGTTTTGATTACTGTAGCCTTGTAGTATAGTTTGAAGTCTGGTAGTGTGATGCCTCCTGCTGTGTTCTTTTAGCTTAGAATTGACGTGACTATGCGGGCTCCCTTTTGGTTTCATATAAAGTTCATGGTGGTTTCTCCAGTTCTGTGAAAAAATTCAGTGGTAGCTTGACGGGAATAGCATTGATTGTGTAAATTACTTTGGGCAGTATAGCCATTTTCACGATATCGATTCTTCCTAACCATAAACATGGAATGTTTTTCCATCTGTTTGTGTCCTCTTTTATTTTGTTCAGAAGTGGTTTGCAGTTTTCCTTAAAAATGTCCCTTACGTTCCTTGTAAGTTTTATTCCTAGGTATTTTATTCTCTTTGTAGCAATTGTGAATGGCTGTTCATTCTTGATTTGGTTCTCTTTAAGTCTGTTATTGGTGTATAGGAATGCTTGTGATTTTTGAACATTGATTTTATATCCTGAGACTTTGCTGAAGTTGCTTATCAGTCTCAGGAGTTTTTGGGCTGAGGTGATGGGGTCTTCTAGGTATACTATCATGTCATCTGCAAATAAAGACAATTTGGCTTCCACCTTTTCTATTCGAATGCCGTATTTCTTTTCCTTGACTGATTGCTCTGACTAGAACTTCCAGTACTATGTTGAATAGAAGTGTTGACAAAGGCCTCCTTGTCTCGTACCGGATTTCAAAGGGAATGCTTCCAGTTTTTGCCCATTCAGTATAATATTGGCTGTTGGTTTGTCGTAAATAGCTTTTATTATTTTGAGATATGTTCCGTCAATACCGAGTTTATTGAGGGTTTTTAGCATAACAGGCTGTTGAGTTTTCTCAAATGACTTCTCTGCGTCAATTGAGGTAATCGTGTGGTTTTAGTTTTTGCTTCTGTTTATGTGGTGAATTACATTTATAGACTTGCATATGTTGAACCAGTCTTGGATTCCCAGGATGAATCCTACTTGATCATGATGGATTAGTTTTTTAATGCGCTGTTGCAATCGGTTTGCCATTATTTTATTGAAGATTTTTGCATCTATCTTCATCATGGATATTGGCCTGAAGATTTCTCTTCTTGTGGAATCTCTGCCGTGTTTTGGTATCAGGATGATATTGGTCTCATAAAATGATTTGGGAAGAGTTCCCTCTTTTTGGATTATTTGGAATAGTTTCAGAAGGAATGGTTCCAGCTCCTCTTTGTGTGTCTGGTAGAATTCGGCTGTGAACCCATGTGGACCTGGGCTTTTTATGTGGTAGTCTCTTAATGGCTGCCTCAACTTCAGACCTTGTTATTAATCTATTCATAGTTTCGGCTTCTTCCTGGTTTAGGCTTGGGAGGACACAGGTGTCAAGAAATTTATCCATTGTTTCCTGGTTTACTAATTTATGTGCATAAAGTTGTTTGTAGTATTGTTTTATGATGCTTTTAATTTATGTGGAATCTGTGGTGATTTACCCATTATAGTTTTTTATTGCGTCTATTTTGTTGTTCTCTCTTTTCTTTTGTATCAGTCTGGCTAGTGGTCTGTCTATTTTGGTGATACCTTCAGGAAACCAGATCTTGAATTTATTGATTATTTGCAGTGTTTTTCATGTCTATATCTCTTTCAGTTCTGCTCTAATCTTAGTTGATTTCTTGTCTTCTGCTAGGTTTTGAGGTTTTTTGATCTTGCTCCTCTAGCTCTTTTAATTTTGATGATAAGGTGTCAATTTTGGATCTCTCCACTCTTCTCATATGGGCACCTATTGCTATATATTTTCCTCTACAAACTGCTTTAAATGTGTCCCAGAGATTCTGGTGTGTTGTGTCTTTGTTCTCATTGGTTTCTAAGAACTTCTTTATATCTGCCTTCATTTTATTGTTTATCCAATCAACATTCAAAAGCCAGTTGTTCAGTTTCAATAAAGCTGTGCAGCTCTGAGTTCATTTCTGAATTCTGAGTTCTAACTTGATTGCCCTGTAGTCTGAAAGACTGTTGGTTATGATTTCAGTTGTTTTGCGTTTGCTGAGGAGTGCTTTACTTCCAATTCTGTGGTCAATTTTGGAGTAGGTGTGATGTGGTGCTGAGAAGAATGTAAATTCTATGGATTTGGGGTGGAGAGTTCTGTAAATGTCTATAAGGTTTGCTTGTTCCAGGTCTGATTTCAAGCCCTGGATTTCCTTGTTAATTTTCTTTCTGGTTGATCTGTCTGATATTGACAGTGGAGTGTTAATGTCTCCCATTATTATTATTATTATTATTATTATTATTTTAATTTGTATTGCATTTTAGGTTTTGGGGTACATGTGCAGAACGTGCAAGATAGTTGCATAGGTACACACATGGCAGTGTGTTTTGCTGCCTTCTTTCTTTTCACCCACACTTGGCATTTATCCCCAGGCTATCCCTCCCCAGTCCCCCCCGCTGTCCCTTCTTCATTCCCCCCAATAGTCTCCAGTGTGTAGTAGACACACTCCCTGTGTCCATGTGTTCTCATTTTTCTCACCCGCCT
Organism: Saguinus imperator; assembly: GCA_004024885.1. Lineage (NCBI taxonomy): Eukaryota > Metazoa > Chordata > Mammalia > Primates > Cebidae > Saguinus > Saguinus imperator. The sequence continues at coordinate 7,789 of PVHO010027071.1, read as the reverse complement.
ATAAGTGAGAATATGTGGTATTTCGTTTTCTGTTCTTGTGTCAATTTGCTGAAAATGATGTTCTCCAGATTCATCCATGTCCTTACAAAGGACACAAACTCATCCTTTTTGATTGCTGCATAATATTCCATGGTGTATATGTGCCACATTTTCCCAGTCCAGTCTATCATCGATGGGCATTTGGGTTGGTTCCAGTTCTTTGCTATTGTAAACAGTGCTCCAATGAACACTCATGTGCATGTGTCCTTATAGTAGAACGATTTATAGTCCTTTGGATATATACCCAGTAATGGGATTGCTGGGTCAAATGGAATTTCTATTTCTAGGTACTTGAGGAATCACTGCACTGTCTTCCACAATGGATGAAATAATTTACACACCCACCAACAGTGTAAGAGTGTTCCTATTTCTCCACATCCTCTCCAGCATCTGCTGTCTCCAGATTTTTTAATGATCGCCATTCTAACTGGCATGAGATGGTATCTCAATGTGGTTTTGATTTGCATGTCTCTAATGACCAGTGATTATGAGCATTTTTTCATGTGTTTGTTGGCCTCACGTATGTCTTCCTTTATAAAGTGTCTGTTCGTATCCTTTGCCCATTTTTGCATGGGCTCGTTTGATTTTTTTCTGTAAATCTGTTTGAGTTCTTTGTAAATTCTGGATATCAGCTCTTTGTGTGATGCGTAAACTGCAAAGATTTTTTTCCATTCTGATGGTTGCCGATTCACTCTACTGACTTTTTCTTTTGCTGTGCAGAAGCTATTGAGTTTGATTAGTTCCCATTTGTCTATTTTGGCTTTTGTTGCCATTGCTTTTGGTGTTTTGGTCATGAAGGCCTTGCCTACTCCTATGTCCTGAATGGTTTTGCCTAGATTTTCTTCTAGGGTTTTTATGGTGTCAGGTCTTATGTTTAAGTCTTTAATCCATCTGGAGTTAATTTTAGTGTAAGTTGTCAGGAAGGGGTCCAGTTTCTGCTTTCTGCACATGGCTAGCCAGTTTACCTAATACCATTTATTAAACAGGGAATCGTTTCCCCATTGCTTGTTTTTGTCTGATTTATCAAAGATTATATGGCTGTAGATATGTTGTGTTGCCTCTGATGCCTCTGTTCTGTTCCTTTGGTCTATATATCTGTTTTGGTACCAGTACCATGCTGTTTTTATTACTGTAGCCTTGTAGTATAGTTTGAAGTCTGGTAGTGTTATGCCTCCCGCTGTGTTCTCTTTGCTTAGAATTGAGTTGGCTATGAGGGCTCTCTTTTGGTTCCATATGAAGTTCATGGTGGTTTTCCTAGATGAATCTTACTTGATCATGATGGATAAGTTTTTTAAAGTGCTGTTGCAATCAGTTTTCCAGTTTTTTATTGAAGATTTTTGCATCTATGTTTATTATGGATATTGGCCCAAAGTTTTGTTTTTTTGTTAAGTCTCTGCCGGGTTTTGGTATCAGGATGATGTTGGCCTCATAAAATGAATTAGAACGGTTTACCTCTTTTTGGATTATTTGGAATAGTTTCAAAAAGGATGGTACCAGCTCCTCTTTGTGTGTATGATAGACTTAGGCTGTGAACCCATATGGATCTAGGCCTTTTTGTGTGGTAGCTTTTAACTGCTTCCTCCACTTCAGACCTTGATAGTGGTCTATTCATAGTTTCAGCTTCCTCTTTGATTAGGCTTAGGAAAACTCAGGTGTCCAGGAGTTTATTCATTTCTTCCAGGTTTACTAGTTTATGTGAACAAAATTGTTTGTAGTATTCTATGATGATGATTTGAATTTCTGTGGAATCTGTGGAGATTTCTTGTTTACCGTTTTTTATTGCATTTATTTGTTTGTTCTCTCTCTTTTTTTTTAATCAGTCTGTCTAGTGGTCTGTCTATTTTTTTGATCTTTTCAAAAAACCACCATTTAGATTTATTGATTTTTGAAGGGTTTTTCGTGTTTTTATCTTCTTCAGTTCTGCTCTGATCTTAGTTATTTCTTGTCTTCTGCTAGGTTTTGAGTATTTTTGATCTTGCTCCTCTAGCTCTTTTAATTTTGATGGTAGGGTGTCAGTTTTTTATCTCTCCACTCTTCTCATGTGAGCATTTATTGCTGTATATTTTCCTCTGGAGACTGCTTTAAATGTGTCTCAGAGATTCTGGTATGTTTTGTCTTCATTCTCGTTGATTTCAAAGAAATTCTTTATTTCTGCCTGCATTTCATTGTTTATTCAATTAGCATTCAATAGACAGTTTTTCAGTTTCCATGAAGCTGTGCGGTTCTGAGTTAGTTTCTGAATTCTGAGTTCTAACTTGATTGCACTATGGTCTGAGAGACTGTTTGTTATAATTTCAGCTTTTTTTGCATTTGCTGAGGAGTGCATTACTTTCAATTATGTGGTCAATTTTGGAGTAGGTGTGATGTGGTGCTGAGAATAATATATATTCTGTAGATTTGCAGTAGAGAGTTCTGTAAATATCTATCAGGTTTTCTTGTTCTAGGTCTGAGTTCAAGCCCCGGAAATTCTTGTTAATTTTCTGTCTGGTTGATCTGTCTAATATTGACAGTGAAGTGTTAAAATCTCCCACTATTATTGTGTGGGATTCTAAGTCTCTTTGTAAGTTATTCAGAGCTTGCCTTTTATATCTGGGTGCTCTTGTATTGGGTCCATATATATTTATTATCATTAGCTCTTCTTGTTGTATTGATCCTTTTACTATTATGTAATGACCTTCTTTGTCTCTTTTGATATTTGTTGCTTTAAAGTCTGTTTCATCAGAGATGAGAATTGAAACTTCTGCTTATTTTGCTCTCCATTTGCTTGGTAAATCTTTCTGTATCTTTTTTTATTTTATTTTTAGCCTTTATGTATTCTTGCATGTGAGATGGGTTTCCTGGATACAGCACACCAATGGGTTTTCGCTTTTTATCCAATTTGTCTTTTGATTGGTGCACTTAGCCCATTTACATTTAGGGTTAATATTGTTATGTGTGAATATGATACTGTTATTTTGATGCTAGCTGGCTGTTTTTTTTCCATTAGTTGATGTAGATTCTTTATTTTGTTGATGTTCCTTAGCATTTGGTATGTTTTTAGAATTGCCCGTACAGCTTATTTTTCTCTATGTGTAGTGCCTCTATCAGGAGCTCTTGTAAAGCAGGCCTGGTGGTGAAAAAATCTCTGAGTTCTTGCTTGTTGACAAAAGATTTTATTCTTTCTTCATTATGAAGCTCAGTTTGGCTGGATATAAAATTCTGGGTTGAAAGTTTTTTTTTTTAAGAATGTTAAATATTGGCCCCCACTCTCTTCTGGCTTGTACAGTTTCTTCTGAGAGATCTGCTGTGAGTCTGATAGGCTTCCCTTTGTGGGTGACCCGACCTTTCTCTCTGGCTGCCCTTAGCATTTTCTCCTTTATTTCAACCCTGGTGAATCTGACAATTATGTGCCTTGGGGTTGCTCTTCTTGCAGAATATCTTTGTGGTGTTCTCTGTATTTCCTGGAGTTGAGTATTGGCCTGCCTTGCTAGGTTGGGGAATGTTTTTGGGATAATATCCTGAAGAGTATATTCCAGCTTGGATTCATTCTGTTCTTCACATTCTGGTACACCTATCAAACACAGGTTAGGTCTTTTCACAGAGTCCCACATTTCTTGGAGATTTTGTTCATTCCTTTTTGTGCTTTTTTTTTCTAATCTTGGTTTCTCATTTTATTTCATTGAGTTGATCTTTGACTTCTGATATTCTTTCTTATGCTTGGTCAATTCGGCTGTTGAAACTTGTGCTTGCTTCGTGAAGTTCTCATGTTGTGTTTTTCAGCTCCTTTAGTTCATTCATATTTCTCTCTATGTTGTCCATTCTTGTTATCATTTTCTCAAATCTTTTTTCAAATCTTTTTTCAAGGTTCTTAGTTTCTTTGCATTAATTTAGAACCTGTTCTTTTAGCTTATGGAAGTTTCTCATTATCCACCTTCTGAAGTCTGATTCCGTCATTTTGTCACCCTCATTCTTTGTGCAGCTTTGTTTTCTTGCTGCTGAGGAATTTTGTTCTTTTGTAGGAGGCTATGTGTTCTGGTTTGGGTTGTTTTCCTCCTTTTTGCGCTGGTTTCTTCCCATCTTTATGGATTTATCCACCTGTCGTCTTAGTAGTTGCTGACCTTTCAATTGGGTCTCTGAGAGGACACCCAGATTGTTGATAATGAACTATTTCTGTTACTTAGTTTTCCTTCTAAATATCTAGCCCCTCTGCTGTATGACTGCTGATGTCCACTCCAGGCCCTGCTTGTCTCGGGTACACCTGTAGCAGCTGCAGAACAGTGAGGGATGCTACCAGTTTCTTCTTCTGCTATCTTTTTCCCAGATTGATGCCCGCCCAATGTCAGTCTGATTAGTCTTTTTGAGGTTCCTCTTTGAATATACAGGATTCATGGAACTGCTTGAGAAGACGGTCTGTACTTTATAGGTGCTCATGTGCTGAGCTGTTCATTCAGGGCTGTTAGGCTGATACATTTAAGTCTGCTGTAGCAGAACTTATGAAACCCCCTTTTTTCCCCTCTGATGCTCTGTCTTGGGGAGTTTGGGCTTTCTTTATGAGTGTCCGTTGCACTGTCCTTCCCAGCTAGGAGGCAGTCTAGTTAATGTTTTTCTGCTGAGGCTCTGCCCTGGTTCCAGTGTGTCTGCTCTGTTGCTGTGGGCTCTGCCCTGGTGCTGTGGGTTCTGCCCTGCTGCTATGGGCTCCGCCCTACTACCATGGGATCCACCCTTTTGCCATGGGCTCCACCCTACTGTCATGGGCTCCAACCTGCTGTTGTGGGCTCTACCCTGTTGGCAAAGTCTCTGTGTTATAGCAGGTTGCCTAGGCAATGGCAGGCTGCTTCAGCAATGGGAGTGTACCTCAGTAGGACAGAACGTGTCAATAGTGGCGGATGCCCCTCCTTCACTGAGGTGCATTATCCTGGATTTGGCTGAGCCTGCTGTGAAACTCTCAACTCCAAGAGTTTTGAATCACCATTTTGTTTGTCCCTTTGGGGGTGAGACCCGCAGAGCCTGATCACCTGACTCCCTGCCTCTGAGCCCTTTCTCTCTTTTTTTTTTTTAAGTTGAACAGTTGACTCTCTCACAGGTGTTTTAGTCGCCTGCTGATAGGGCACCAGGATTTGTGTGATTTCCTGTGCAGCGACCCACTGCACCAGCTCAAATGACGCTTCCCAGGAATCTCCTGGTCTGGCTCACTGTTTAAGTCCTGTTTAATCAGACAGATATGTTAGTCTGCCCTCCGAAATCTCAGATTGCAAGTTTAACAGGGCTACCAGCCCAGTGTGTTTTGTCCGGGGTGCCGCTGCACTGCCGCTCCAACCGAAACGACCGCGCAAGCTGAAAATACTGCTCTGGTGTCCTGTATCCCTCCTACACCTGGGAATTTCCCCGTTCTGTGGGAAACAAAGATCCGTATGAAAATGAGGCTAAGACTCACTCTCTGCACCTTCACTGAGAGCTGCAATTATGAGTTGTTTCTACCACGCCATCTTTGAAATCCAATGTTAATATTGTTATGTGTGGTCTGGGTGATTCAAGATGGCCAATTAGGAGTAGCTTAGGATTCCAGCTCCCAGTGAAAGCATAGAGGTTGAGTGGATGCTGCATTTCCAGATAAATTTTTATTGCCCACAAGCCACGATTTTCCAAGGTGGAGAAGTGCCATAGGTCACCAGCACAGCTGTTTTGCTGTATGTGGCTGTTTGGCCACTGCCCTGGCTTCGCAGTTCTTTGTACAAAATACACAGGTCTGGGTGCCTGTATAGCTGGCAATCGGAGCCCAGAGAAAGCAGAGTCACCCATTCATCTGATTATAAAACGGACTGAAACAGGTAGCCAGGTCAGGAGACTCCTGGGCAAAAAAGTGCCATGAATCCTAGCACCACTGGTTCAGCTGGTGCAGTGGGTCACTGCACGGAAATCCCACAGATCCCAGCACCTTTTCAACAGGTGGCTGGAGCATCTGTGGGAGAGTCAACCATTCAACTAGAAAAAAAAATGCTCTGAGGCAGGGAGCCAGGTGATCAGGCTCTACTGGTCCCATCCCCACAAAAAAAAAAAAAAAAAAAAAACAGCAATTGAAAAAACTCTGGGATGAGACTTTCACAACAAGCACAGCTGAACCTGGGATTGTCCAGCTCTGTGGGGGAGGGGCATTCATTGTTTACCCAGTCAGCATTCAAGAGCCAACAACTGGCCAGTTGTTGTTGACTGTTCAAGAGCCAGTTGTTGGCTCTTGAATGTTGACTGGGTAAACAGCAAAATGAAGGAAGAAAGAAAGAAGTTCTTTGAAACCAATGAGAATAAATACAGAACATGCCAGAATCTCTGGGACACACTTAAAACAGTCTCTAGTGGAAAATATATAGCAATAAGTGCCCGTATGAGAAGAGTGGAGAGATCCAAAATTGACACCCTATCATCAAAATTGAAAGAGCTAGAGGAGCAAGATTAAAAAAACTCAAAACCTAGCAGAAGACAAAAAATAACTAAGATCAGAGCAGAACTGAAGGAGATAGAGACACAAAAAACCCTTCAAAAATCAATAAGTCCAGGAGCTGGTTTTTTGAAAACATCAACAAAATAGACACACCACTAGCCAGATTAATAAATAATAAAAGAGAGAATAACAAAATAGATGCAATAAAAAGTGATAAAGAGGATATTACCACAGATTCCACAGAAATTCAACCACCATCAGAGATTATTACAAACAACTCTATGCACATAAACTAGTAAACCTGGAGAAAATAGATAAATTTGTGGACACTTGCCTCCATCCAAGCCTGAACCAGGAAGAAGTCAAAACCCTGAATAGACCAATAATAACCCTGAAGTTGAGGCAGCAATTAAGAGCTACCACACAAAGTAAGCCCAGGTCCAGATGGGTTCACAGCCGAATTCTATCAGATATACAAAGAGGAGCTGGTATCATTCCTTTTAAAATAATTCGAAATAATCCACAAAGACAAAATCCTTCCAAAATCATTTTATGAGACAAGCATCATCCTGATACCAAAACACAGCAAAGACTCAAGAAGAAAAGAAAACTTCAGGCCAATATCTGTGATGAACATAGATGCAGAAATCTTCAATAAAATACTGGCAAGCTGATTGGAACAGCACATCAGAAAGCTTATTCACCATGATTAAGTAGGATTCACTCCTGGGATGTAAAGGTGATTCAACATACGCAAGCTTATAGACGTGATTCACTGCATAAACGGAACCAAAGACAAAAACCACATGATTATCTCAATTGATGCAGAGAAGGCCTTTGACAAAATTCAACAGCACTTTATGCTAAAAACCCTCAATAAAGTCGGTATTGACGAAAAGTATTGCAAAATAATAAAAACTATTTATGACAAACCCACAGCCAATATCATACTGAATGGGCAAAAACTGGAAGCATTTTCTTTGAAATCTGGCACTAGACAAGGATGCCCTCTCTCACCACTCCTATTCAATATAGTATTGAAAGTTCTAGGCCGGGTGCGGTGGCTCAAGCCTGTAATCCCAGCACTTTGGGAGGCCAAGGCGGGTGGATCACGAGGTCAAGAGATCGAGACCATCCTGGTCAAAATGGTGAAACCCCGTCTCTACTAAAGATACAAAAAATTAACTGGACATGGTGGCGTGTGCCTGTAATCCCAGCTACTCAGGAGGCTGAGGCAGGAGAATTGCCTGAACCCAGGAGGCAGAGGATGTGGTGAGCCAAGATCGCGCCATTGCACTCCAGCCTGGGTAACAAGAGCGAAACTCCGTCTCAAAA
>PVHO010027070.1:0-26877 GCA_004024885.1 Saguinus imperator | reverse complement strand
GATGATAGACTGGACTGGGAAAATGTGGCACATATACACCATGGAATATTATGCAGCAATCAAAAATGATGAGTTTGTGTCCTTTGTAAGGACATGGATGAATCTGGAGAACATCATTCTCAGCAAACTGACACAAGAACAGAAAAAGAAATACCGCATGTACTCACTCATAGGTGGGTGAGAAAAATGAGAACACATGGACACAGGGAGGCGGTCTACTACACACTGGGTTCTATTGGGGGGAATGGGGGAGGGACAGCGGGGGGCGCTGGGGAAGGATAGCCTGGGGATGAATAGCAAGTGTGGGTGAAGGGGAGGAAGGCAGCAAAACACACTGCCATGTGTGTACCTATGCAACTATCTTGCACGTTCTGCACATGTACCCCAAAACCTATAATGCAATAAAAATTTTAAAAATAATAATAATAATAATTTTTCAAAGAAACCAAAAGTTGATTTGAAAACAAACTGTTATCTTCTCTAGAGATCACAGCAATGGGTGTTCCAGCCTCATATTTGCACAGTACTTCCTGAAAATAGGAAAATGGGGAAATAATCTTGGTAGGACTTTCTCAGCATTCTCTGATGGTCATGAAAAATTCTATCTGCCTAGGAGATTCCTCAACCCTCAGGCTAATAAAGTTTTATTTAAGCTGCAATCAAACATGATGAGTAAAGTATATTTGTGGGAGACATCAAAGGAGATTTTATTACAAATCCAAAAGAAAAAGCTTTTTGAATGATCCATGCATCAGCTTGTACTGCTCCCCAGCCCAATTCGCACTAACATTGATTAACAGGAACGGAGGAGAGCTCGTGATTCTAGTGAGCATCACTGGAATGCATGGAGCTTTTCCCTCGTTGCATTCCTTTGCCCCAGACCCACTCTCTCCTTTCCCTCCATGGTCTCTCTGCCATTGTACAGCAAGACCTCACATCTCACTTCCCTCTCTTCCCCTCAATTCTATCATCCACCTTCAAGTTCTCAAATAGGTATGGTTTGGCAGATGGAGACTTAGCTACCAGCAAAAAGTTGTGCAATGTTACTCTGTGGCCATTTCTGTTCATCTTCTAAAATGCCCATGTCAAAGAGATTCCCCTTTGACAGTCCATTTTTTCTCTTTCCATGGCTCTATTTCTTCACCACATATTCTCTCTACCCTCCATCATATGAGCATTGCACACAAGAACTAACAAAAGAGTCAAGGAATTGCAAGAGTCTGAGCAGCCCCCAGAAGCCCATCCTGTGTGGATCAGAGCTGCCTCTTCTGGCCTGTGTGTAATAACGCTTTCCATACAGATGGACCAGATATAAGCTCCTCTATGGCCCTCTGTGGGCAATACCTAAAGATACTCACCAATGGAGGTGGTGTTAAAAATGGATGAGGAGGTCTCTTAATACAGGAAGGATGATCCTGGGAATTAAAAAATTTAGAAATAGGGAAAAAAATGGCAAGAAGGAGGAAACTAGGTAAATGAATAGAGAGAAAGAAAAATGAGAAAAAAGAGAGAACATGGTTAAAAGTGAATAATGCAATCATCAGTAGAAAACCTACTATTCATTCACTCTTTCCATCACTCATCAACAAGTATACTGAGTGCTGCCGTGGACAACGTATTCTGTTAAAGTCTTTGAGACACTTTATCCCATTTAATTCTCATGACAATCCCATGAGCTAGACATGATTCCCCTTTGACAGATGATTAAACTGAGATCCAGAGAGTTTAAAAAGCGAGCCTGGTTAATACAGCTCCATGTAATGGAGCAGGTACTGAGACCCAGATCTGCCCACCTTCACTGCTTTGGCTTTTGTGTCACAGAACTTCCATGCCAATCATTCTATTTACCAAATATTTTTAAAATCTCAGGATAATGAACAGTGACAAGCCCAGATTTTTTAATCTCTTCCTGATATAAACAAATGACTCTTGGTCCCCCGTCCCCATGATTAAGGTAGCTTTAGATTCTAATTACTAAGACACCAGCCCCAAGGCCTGAACACGTTACATCAGAGACATTCTGTTTTTAGGGCTACATAGAACTACCTGGTCTGTGAATCCAAACTCAAGAATTATCAACAGCAGCAGGTGTCTATCCTGGCCCTCCAAAATCACCCACAGTCACTTGAATTCTCTGTCCTCTTTAAATGCCTGAAGCTGAAAGAACTTCCTGTTTCCTTTCTCTCCCCTCCGACTTTTCTATCCTCCTCAATCCAGAATCCATTCCCATCTCTCTCAAACTACACCCTGAGCCCAACTTTGTCCCTGTAATCATATGGAAAGAGACTCTACCCCTAGAGCCTGCCCTTTCATCACAGTTTTTAGAGGTTGCCAGAATCAATAAGAGGAAACAGCCACTGAATGTGTGCCATGTGCCATGCACCGTCTACAGCACTCCACGTGGCCTGTCTTATTGAACCCTAATGCTGCAAGGTACCAGTAATCCCATTTTGCATATGAGAAAATTGATTCTACTTTTGTAGAAAATTGATAGGAAAATAAATCCTGTTTCCTTAGGTCATGTAGTTAATATAGATAGTAACTAGCAGAGTTGAGACAGGAACCCAAGTGGTCTGATTTTAACTTGCCTCCTTTGCTGCCAAACCAGACGATATCCTAACAGTAAGTACAAAGATGATGGGGGTTTCGGGCCTGGGAAAACCTAGTGTTAATAAAGGCCTTAATCTAAAGCTGTCATTGTTAGGAGAGGTAGCAGACAGCAAGTTTGAGAAGGCTCCCAGTAGCCTAAGAGGCCTCATGATGACCAACTGTAGAGATCTCGCATCCTGCCATCTGTCCCATCTTCCTCCACAATTTGACGAGTCCCAGAGTAGGTACCACCCAGCCATTTTGCACATCTCAGGCCAATTTCCATCAAAGGCTGGAAGAAAACCTGTGTGAAAAGAACAACTGCGATGACCTTTTAGTGAGTGGAAACTAGAGAGAGAGCAAACGAGAACAAAAGAAGAAAGAGAAAGGGTGTGTGTGTTTTCCTTAAGGCTGGGAAGGGACCCAAGGAGCCTGGAGATGTAATGGGACACGGCATGGATTACAAAAGTTTTGTTACAGCTGTAATAGCCTTTCACAAAGGCATGGCCCTCCAGAGAGCCATATTTCATCTCTGCTTTTCCCACCACATAAGACAGAGGGTGAGGAGCTGGAAGGCAAAATTGGAAACTCCTGCCACTGCAGAACAAGCTCTGACATCCCCATGACACTCCCATCAAACCCAAGTGAACTGGACCCAAATGCTCTTGTCATAACAGGCCTTGTATCTAATCCCTGTCATCTGTTTATTATTTTTTTCTTCACACTCTCCTTTTTAGAAACACATTGCCTAGCAACCTGCAGTCTTATTCTAAACAGCCATGCACACAACTGTACACATGCACTTAGAGACATTGGGATAATATTTGAGTGTCTCCGATGGCCTCACCAGGACCAACGGATCATTTACTTGGAAGAGTCAGTTCCTAGAATTCGGGTTAGTCAGAGATGCATCTTAGGCAGTCCCCATGACTGTCATCAGCCCTGTGGGTGACAGAGGAAGGGCACCTCTCTACTTAATGATGGGCTGCTAGCGACAGCCCCAGAGGGTTTCATGAGGGGAGGGCACCAGCATTGTTCAAGTGGAGAATCTCACAAGCTCCTTCAGGCAGATAAGTCTTTTGGCTCAGTTGCCTGTCAGCTACCTGAGAGTGTTCTGAAGGCTCTGATTTGCCTCAGACAAAGCCGGAAAAAAACTCACTAGGGTCATTTTCCTCTTCAGAAAGATAAAGGGCAATCCTCACTTCTCTGGGATTCCCTTCATATACTATTTGGTTGGTGCAAAAGTAATTGCTTTTGCACCAAACTAATACCGCGCCTCTTGCAGCTGTTCCTCAAAGAGCTACTCTCTGAATTTGGGGTGGAAAAACTGGTGACCCCATAAGAGGCTGCTACTCTGACATGTCTCTGTCAACCAGGAGGGCCCCAGGACATGGATCTTTATCCTAAAGGATTCAGATGTCTGGCCTCTGAAATATTGACCAATTATTTTAACCCATATATATATATATATATATATATATATATTTGTAGAAAAGGAGTCTTACTGTGCTGCCCAGGCTGATCTCAAACTCCTGGCCTCAAGCAATCCTCCTACCTCGACCTCCCAAAGTATTTAATCCTTTTATTGCAAAAAACACGGTTACAGAAAGCCACACAAAATAAACATATAGCTTCACAGATTATTATAAGACGTACTGCATTATAGTCAACCCTGGGGCAAAGAAATAGATCCTTCTGGTGTTCCATCTTAATCTCAATGCTTCCTCATCCCCTGAAAGTGGATACTCTCCTGACTTATATTATAATCTCTTCTTTTCATTTTTTTATAGTTTTGGCACTAGGTGGTCATTTGGGGATGCACAGTGTAGTCTTGAGCCTTTTAAAACATGGGATTTTTTTTTAGAGCTCTTTCTATCTGCCATTCACCTTTACCCTTTTTGTTTCCTTACAACTTCTCTATTGAGGAATCTGGGACATTTGGGCAGAGGATTTAAAATTGGGTAATTGAACAAAAAGACAGACAAATAAATGCACAGTCTGGGTTTCCACTTTGACTTCCCTCAGAGTTATTTTCCAGGAGACACTGGGGCCGGAAAATTATATGAATGGAGTGGAGTTGGTATTAGGAGAGCCAACAGGGCATTTGATATGCATGTGACCATGGTTTCCAGGCTCACAAGTGTGGCTGAGTGTCACCAGCCAGGATCCCCACCCCCCACAGTCCCTGAGCTTGGGCTTCAGCCTGGAGTGGTGGATGGAAGTAGGGTCTCCTGGAGTGAAAAGTCCAAAGGGTTTATCGCTGTCAAGAGCAGATCTGACAAGACAAAGGCAGCCTGGTAACCAGAGAGCCAGTGGGGTGTCAGAACACCTGCCTGCCCTTCCGGCTTCTGCAAGCCTTCCTTCCCCACTCTGGGCCTCAGTTTCTCCCCTTGGCAACATGCAAATGTGAGCATCCATCTTATGGAAGCATGTGGTCATGCATGTTTGCAGATCACTGGCGCCCCTGGGGAGGGAAGGCACCTGTGTAAACAGAGCAGCAAGGCATGACGTGCCTGTCGAATACATTCTACGGAAGGCGTCAGTCCCACGCTGCAGCCCTGAAGCTGCAGGGGGGACGATGCGGGCTCTGTTTCTCCAGCTGCAGCTCCCACCTTCCCCTCTCCCACACCATTCTCTGGCCCACCCAGTTTTCTCTGCTGGGGAGGTTCAGGCCAAGGACTAAAGTCGTAGTAGAAAGCAGCAGTGACTCACTTTGGAAATTCTAGCTTGAGTAAACTTCAGGTAAATGTTAAAAGAAAAGAAAACCCCTCAAAAACACAAAGTGAAATTTTTTTTTGAATCTTCACGATCACTCTCTCCATCTTGAGCTTGTATGCTTCTCTGGCAGAAGAGAGGGCCTGGGACAGATATTGGTCCTCCCAATTCAGGGCCAGCTCTGACTTCTCCAGTGGTACTTAGGAGAGTGATTCTAACCTTTTCTTCTAACTGCACACCTGCCAAGGAGCTCACATCGACAGAGAAGAGTTTCTCAAGCTCCTTTTTTGTTTTTGAAACAGGGTCTCACTCCATTTCTCAAGCTGGAATGCAGTGGTACAATCATAATTCACTGCAGCCTTGAACTCCTGGGCTCAAGTAATCCTCCTGCCAAAGCCTCTTGAGTAGCTGGGACTACATGCCATCATGCCAGGCTAATTGTTTTATTTTTGTTTATGTAGAGGCAAGGCCTCACTATGCCACCCAGGCTGGTCTCCAACTCACAGCCTCCAGTGATTCTCCTGCCTTAACCTCTCAAAGTGCTATGATTATAGGTGTTAGACACCACACCCAGCCTCAAACTCACTTTTAACATATATATATATATATATATATATATACACACACACACACATATATACATATATATATACACACACACACATATATATATATATACACACACACACATATATACATATGTTGGCATATATTTTCAGTCAGAAGTAACTCCCCATTGTTTTAGGCAGTAATGTGCAGCTTGGGGTACATGAGGTAGGAATCTGCATTTCCTTCTGTCAGCTCGAAACTGCTTGCCTTTCAAACTGTGAGTATTTTTGGCCAAAGTACTGTTTTGCTCCCTGTGATCTTAAACTCAGAGTGACATTACATATTTCAGTAAGTTCCCATGAGTAGTTTTTCTCTAAAACTGGGGCAGCTCACTGTTCTCCTAGTTGAAACGAAGTAACAGTCTGCAAAAATGCTATCTCTGTAAGCAATTTTCAAGAACAATTTTTATAACACACTATCAAGTCTAGTGTCTTCATCAAAATATGTCACCCTTTGCAGCCAACCCTTGGCTAGATTTGCTCACCACTACAGATTTATTTAGCAGATCCATTTATCCAGAGGATCTGGATCCAGAGTCCTTTTGGTATCCAGGAGTTTCTAGGTAAATTATTATTATCTGTAGATCACATGGGGTGGAGACAACTGCTATCAAGGCTTTGGAGAGTTTATATTAGCTGAAAAATTGTTTCGACTTGGTATTAATGGAAATATACTTCGAGTGAAGAGGTAGAGGGAGGACCCAAGTTTTTGGAGTAATGAAGGAGAATAGGCCTCTTGATAGTGACTAGGAGAAGATGACGAGCAGAAAAGAATGGAGGGAATTTCAGCAGAAAAACAAGGCCTTCAGAATTTTGCTTTCATCATTTCCGATTCCAGATCAGCCATGCCTCCTCAGGAACCCAACCAGCTCTAAACTAGGCCACATGGGGAAGTCTACCATATTCTGGGAACTTAAAGGAAACAGTAAGACCCCTGACCTGAGCATTATTCTTTGGGAAACTTAAAAGATGCAATGAATCAAAATCCTCCATTCTAGAAACATGGAGCTGAAAGCCAATGGCTTGGTGAACTTGATCATGATGACTTTTCAGGACTTGCTCGGTAGGACACATCCAGAAACCCAAGCTTCAGAAAAGTTCACTGAGCCGATATCATAGATAAAGAACTTAACTGAATACCATGATGTCCAGCTAGCTCTCCCCTACATTTCAATTTCCTGTCCCTGTTTGTCAAGTCTTTTTGTCTTTTTTCCCTTCAATTTTTCTCCTAGATTTTTCTGGTTTGTCATTTTTGTGCTTTTACTCTGTGCAATCCAAGCCTACCTGCTTGGATCTTCACATTCTTCCCATTCTCATTCCAGCCCTTTCTGCTGTTGGTCTTTGCCAGGGCCAGTCATTGAGTTTCAGGAACTTTGTGGCATTTTCCTTTTTTCAAAGTGTCATTTTCCCTGCATGCCATCTCCCCTTTCCAAATCTTCTCTTTCTCATCTCTAGCTGCATCAGTGTGAACTGCATGAGCAGTTTAGGCTCAAAGGAGTCACCTGGGTGAGAGCATGCCTCAGCACCCGTGAGAGAAGATGAGCTCCTCTAAGCTGGCAATTTAGCAGACTGGCCAAGAGAAGAAATAGAAAGTAATTTTTTTTCAATTCTTTGAAACTAAAAATTAAAGAAAAATCAACAAACAGATAAGATAATAGTAAGAGGAGAATGAAGGGAAGGGGTTAGGAAAGGGAGAAATCAAAAAGACCTATGAACCTATAGATCCAGCAGTCAAAAGTTCTCTTAAAAATAATAACAATAATAATAATGAAAGATGGGATTCCCAGACAAGATGGCCAAATAAGAACAGCTTCAGTCTGCAGCTCCCAGTGAGACCAATGCAGAAGGCAGGTGATTTCTGCATTTCCACCTGAGATACCTGGTTCATCTCAATGGAACTGTGTAGACAGTGGGCATAGCCCATGAAGGGTGAACAGAAGCAGGGTGGCACGTCACCTCATCCAGGAATTACAAGGGATCGGGACCCCCTCCCCTAGCCAAGGGAAGCCATGAGGGATCGTGACATGCGGGACAGTGCTATCTGGCCCAAATATTACACTTTTCCCATGGTCTTCACAACCTACAGACCAGGAGATTCCCTCAGGTGCCTATACCACAAGGGGCCTGGGTTTTAAACACAAAGCTGGGCAGCCGTTTGGACAGACACTGAGCTAGCTGCAGGAGTTTTTTTCTTTTTTTTTCTTTTTTTTTTTTCATGTCCCAGTGGCACATCTGGAATGCCAGTGAGACAGAACCATTCACTTCCCTGGAAAGATGGCTGAAGTCAGTAAGCCAAGTGGTCTTGCTTAGTGGATCCCACCCCCATAGAACCCAGCAAGCTAAGATCCACTGACTCGAAATTCTTACTGCCAGCACAGCAGTCTAAAGATGAGCTGGGATACTTGAGCTTAGTGGAGGGAGGGGCGTCCACCATTACTGAGACTTGAGTAGGCAGTTTTCCCCTCACAGTGTAAACAAAGCCACCAGGAAGTTTGGACTGGATGGAGCCCACCACAGCACCTCAAAGTCACTGTAGTCAGACTGCCTCTCTAGATTCCTTCTCTCTTGGCAGGGCATCTCTGAAAGAAAGGCAGCAGCCACAGCCAGGGGTTTATAGATCAAACTCCCAAGTCCCTGGGACAGAGAACGTTGGGAAAGGGGCAGCTGTTGGAGCAGCTTCAGCAGACCTAAACATTTCTGCCTGCCAACCCTGAAGAGAGCAGTAGATCTCCCAGCACAGTGCTCAAGCTCTGCTAAAGGACCAACTGCCTCCTCAGGTGGGTCCCTCACACCCGTGCCTCCTGATGGGGAGACACCTCCCAGCAGGGGTCGACAGACCCTTCATATAGGAGAGCTCTAGCTGGCATCTGGTGGGTGCCTCTCTGGGATCAAGCTTCCAGATGAAAGAGTAGGCAGCAATCTTTGCTGTTCTGCAGCCTCTGCTGGTGATACCCAGGCAAACAGGGTTTGGAGTGAACCCCCAGCAAACTCCAGCAGACCTACAGAAGTGGGGCCTGACTGTTGGAAGGAAAACTAACAAACAAAAAGCAATAGCATCAACATCAACAAAAAGGACGACAGTGCAAAAACTCCATCCAAAGGTCAGCAACATCAAAGAACAAAGGTAGATAAATCCATGAAGATGAGGAGAAACCAGCAAAAAACAAAAGGCTGAAGATTCCAAAATCCAGAATGCCTCTTCTCCAAAAGACAACTCCTTGCTAGTGAGGGAACAAAAGTGGATGAAGAATGAGCTGGATGAAATGACAGAAGTAGGCTTCAGGAGGTGGGTAATAACAAACTCCTCTGAGCTAAAGGAGCATGTTCAAACCACTAAACATGGAAAGGAAAGACTGGTACCAGCCACTGCAAAGACAAATTAAAATGTAAAGACCATTGACACTATGAAGAAAATGCATCAACTAATGGGCAAAATAAGTAGCTAGCATCATATTGACAAGATCAAATTCACATGTAACTATATTAACCTTAAATCAAAAGGGCTAAATGCCCCAATTAAAAGGCACAGATGGGCAAATTTGATAAAGAGTCAAGATCCATCGGTGTACTGTATTCAGGAAACCCATTTCACATGCAAAGACACACATAGGCTCAAAATAAAGGGATGGAGGAATATTTACCAAGCAAATGAAAAGCCAAAAAAAAAAAAGAAGCAGGGGTTGCAATCCTGGTCTCTGATAAAACCGACTTTAAACCAACAAAGACCAAAACAAACAAAGCAGAACATTACATAATGGTAAAGGGATCAATGCAACAAGATGAGCTAACTAACCTAAATATATATGCACCCAATACAGGAGCACCTAGATTCATAAAGCAGGTTCTTAGAGACCTACAAAGAGACTTAGACTCTCATACAACAATAGTGGAAGACTTTAACACCTCACTGTTAATATTAGATCAATGAGACAGAAAATTAACAAGGATATTCAGGACTTGAACTCAGCTCTGGAACAAGCAGACCTAATAGAAATCTACAGAATTCTCCACCCCAAACCAACAGAATATACATCCTTCTCAACACCACATAGCACTTATTCTAAAATTGACCACATAATTGGAAGTAAAGCACTCCTCAGCAAATGCAAAATAATGGAAGTCAAACAGTCCCTCAGACCACCATGCAATCAAATTAGAACTCAGGATTAAGAAACTCATTCAAAACTGCACACCCACATGGAAACTGAACAACCTGCTTCTGAATGACTACTTGGTACATAACAAAATTAAGGAAGAAATGATTAAGTTATTTGAAACCAATGAGAATATGGACACAACATACCAGAATCTCTGGGACACAGCTAAAACAGTGTTTAGAGGGAAATTTATAGTACTAAATGCCCACAGAAAAAAGCAGGAAAGATCTAAAATCAGCACCCTAACATCACAATTAAAAGAACTAGAGAAGCAAGAGCAAACAAGTTCAAAAGCTAGCAGAAGACAAGAAATAACTAAAATCAGAGCAGAACTGAAGGAGACAGAGACACAAAAAAAATCCTTCAAAAAATGAAAGAATCCAGGATCTGGTTTTTTGAAAAAAATTAACAAAATAGACTGCTAGCCAGAATAATAAAGAAAAAAAAATGAGGAGAATCAAATAGACACAAAAAAAATGATAAAAAGGGAGATCACTATGAATTCCATAGAAATAAAAACTACCATCAGAAAATACTATAAACACCTATATGCAAATAAACTAGAAAATCTAGAAGAAATGGATAAATTCCTGGACACATACCCCCTTCAAGGACTAAACCAGGAAAAAGTCAAATCCCTGAATAAACCAATAACAAGTTTTGTAATTGAGACAGTAATTAATAGCCTACCAACCAAAAAAAAACTCAGGGCCAAACAGATTCACAGCTGAATTCCACCAGAGGTACAAAGAGGAGATAGTACCATTCCTTCTGAAACTATTCCAAACAATAGAAAAAGAAGGACTCCCTGCTAACTCATTTTATGAGGCCAGCATCATCTGATACCAAAATCTGGCAGAGACACAACAAAAATTTTCAGGCCAATATCCCTGATGAACATCAATGTGAAAATCCTCAATTAAATACTAACAAACTGAATCCAGCAGCACATTAAAAAGCTTATCCACCACGATCAAGTCAGCTTAATTCCTGGAATGCAAGGCTGATTCAACATACACAAATCAATAAACATAATCCATCGCATAAGCAGAACCAATGACAACAACCACATGATTATCTCAACAGATGCAGAAAAAGCCTTTGATAAAATTCAACAATGCTTCATGCTATAAACACTCAATAAACAGTATTGATGGAACATATCTCAAAATAATAACAGCTATTTATGACAAACCCATAGCCAATATCATACTGGATGGACAAAAGCTGGAAGGATTCCTTTTGAAAACCAGCACAAGACAAGGATGCCCTCTCTTACCACTCCTACTCAACATAGTATTGGAAGTTCTGTAGGCAAGAGAAAGAAATAAAGATATTCAAATAGGAAGAGAGGAAATCAAATTATCTCTGTTTGCAGATGACATGATTGTATATTAAGAAAACCCCATTGTCTCAGCCCAAAACCTTAAGCTTATAAGCAACTTCAGCAAAGTCTCAGGATAGCAGGATACAAAATCAATGTGTAAAAATCACAAGCATTCTATACACCAATAATAGACAAACAGAGAGCCAAATCATGAGTGAACTCCCATTCACAATTGCTACAAAGGGAATAAAATACCTAAGAATACAACTTGCAAGGGATGTGAAGGACGTCTTCAAGGAGAACTATTAATCACTGCTCAAGAAAATAAGAGAGGACACAAACAAATGAAAAAAAACATTCTATGTTCATGAATAGGAAGAATCAATACCATGAAAATGATCATACTGCCCAAAGCAATTTGTAGATTAAATGCTATTCCCATCAAGCTACCATTGACTTTCTTCACAGAATTTTTTTAAAAAGCTACTTTAAATTTCATTTGGAACCAAAAAAGAGCCTATAAAGCCAGGACAATCCTAAAGAAAAACAACAAAGCTGGAGGCATCACTCTACCTGACTTCAAACTATACTACAAGGCTACAGTAATCAAAACAGCATGGCACTCATACCAGAACAGATGTATAGACCAATGGAACAGAACAGAGGCCTCAGAAATAACACCACATATCTACAACCATCTGATCTTTGGCAAACCTGGCAAAAACAAGCAATGGGGAAAAGATTCTCAATTTAATAAATGATGTTGGAAAAACTGGCTAGCCATATGCAGAAAACTAAAACTTGACCCTTTCCTTACTCGTTATACAAAAATCAACTCAAGATGGATTAAAGATTTAAACCTAAGACTTAAAACCATAAAAACCCTAGGAAAAAACCTAGGCAATACCATTCAGGACATAGGCATAGGCAAAGTCTTCATGACTAAAACACCAAAAGCAATTGCAACAAAAGTCAAAATTGACAAATGCAATCTAATTAAATCAAAGAACTTCTGCACAGCAAAATAAAGTATCAACAGAGTAAACAGGCAACCCAAATTTTTGCAATCTATCCATCTGACAAAGGGCTAATATCCAGAATCTACAAAGTACTTAAACAAATTTACAAGAAAAAAAAAACCATCAAAAAGTGGGTGAAGTATACGAGCAGACGCTTTTCAAAAGAAGACATTTAAGTGGTCAAAAAACATATGCAAAAAAGCTTCTCATCACTGGTCATTAGAGAAATGCAAATCAAAACCACAATGAGATACCATCTTATGCCAGTAAAAATGGCAATTATTAAAACGTTAAGAAACAACAGACGCTGGAGAGGACCTGGAGAAACAGGAATGCTTTTACACTGTTTGTGGGAGTGTAAGTTAGCTTCCACCATGCTGAAGGCAGTGTGGTGATTCCTTAAGGCTCTAGAACCAGAAATACCATTTGGCTCAGCAATCTCATTACTGGGTATACGCTCAAAGGATTATAAATCATTTTACTGTGAAGACACATGCACGTGTATATTAACTGCAGCACTATTTGCAATCACAAAGACTTAGAACCAACTGAAATGCCCATCAATATTAGACTGGATAAAGAAAATGTTGCACATATACACCATGGAATACTATGTAGCCATAAAAAGGAATGAGTTCATGTCCTTTGCAGGGACATGGATGAAGCAGGAAGCCATCATTCTCAGCAAACTAATACAGGAACAGAAAACCAAACTGCGTGTTCTCACTCATAAGTGAGAGTTGAACAATGAGAACATACGGGCACAGGGAGGGGAACACCATACACTGGGGTCTGTCAGGGGTGGAGATAAGGGGAGGGATAGCATAAGGAGAAATACCTAATATAGATGACAGGTTGATGGGTGCAGCAAACCACTATGGCACATATATACTTATGTAACAAACCTGCACGTTCTGCACATGTATCCCACAACTTAAAGTATAATAATAATAAGTAAAAAACAGGAGTCATTTGTCCAAGCTTTAAAGTTATCTTCAGAGATAAAATTCAGAGTAGATGTTTCTATGCCCTACTCAGCTGACAGCTCAGACAGAGGTTTGATTTGATCAGTCCTATTTGAAATTTGGAACTTCTCCTGTCCACCAAGAATGTAAGTTGTATATCCCCTTCCATGGAGATCTTTAAAAAGTGGTGAGATCTCTAGTTTCCTGGGTTATGTTGAGAGGGGTCTTACAAGCATTTGAACTTCTGAGAGACCTGCCTGTGTGAGGAGCCAGAGGGGAGATTGCAAGACCATCAACTTTCCCATCTGCCTAGAGCCTTTGTAAACTGGAAAAGTGGTGTACTATTCTGAGTTTAAGAAAGCAAGATTTCTTTAAAAAAAAAAATCACTTTTCCCTGGCACAGGGTGTTTTGGGGGTCTAGACCAGATTGAATATAATCCCCCAAAATGTATATCCACCCAGAACCTGTAACTGTGACCTTATGGGGAAACAGGGTTTTTATAGATGTAATCAAGTCAGGATGAGGCCATACTGGATTATGGTGGGCATTAAATCCAATATAACTGATATCCTTATAAGAAGAGAGAACTTCAGACAGAGAGACGCAGACACACAGGAGAGATGTCCATATGAAGACAGCGGCAGAGACTGGAGTGGTGCAGCTATGAGCCAAGGAACACGGAGGATGCCAGCAGCCACGAGAAGCTGGGAGATTGAGGAAGAACCCTCCCATGGAGCCTTCGGACAGATGACGGCCCTGGAAATGCCTTTTGATTTTACAATTCTGATCTCCAGAACTGGGAAAGCATAAATTCTGTTCTTTTAAGCCACTACGTTTATGGTACTTGGTTATGGCAGCCCCAGAAAACTAATACAGCATCTGATGTCTCCATGTTGGCTGTTTTAAGACTGAGACATTGAGACTTTCCTGGCCATCGTCTGTGAACAGCTTTCTGGCTGCACCTAAGTCAAGATCCCTAAGGCCCACCAAGCCATCATTCTGCTGTGGGTTGCCCCTCATGGCCTCACCCCCACTGTCTTGTCTTTCCCTAAACACACACTTGTGAGTGATTGCCTGGTTGTATGCCTGTTGCCTTTTAGCGCTGTGTTTTATTTCGGTTTCACATAAATATAGAAGCCCATTTGGAGAGAAGCCTGCCTTGGCAATGAGGCTTTTGGCAGTTCTGACAGCTCTGCATATCTCTCAAATGAATTATGAGTGGATGGGGACTAGGGACTGGGGACTGGGCCTCAGCCACGGCTCCCTCGAGCCCCCACAGTCCTCCCAAAGAAAGTGACCCAGAAATTCCCCTATCTCCCTTTCTTTTCCAGGAACAGACAGCCACTTGGCTAGAGCATGAGGCTATTATACACATCCCCCTAAGCTCCCTACTTCTCACAAAATATTTCTTAGATGATGGTGCAGAGTGTTCAAGCTGCTATACTTGTTCATAAGAAGAGTTCTAAGAAATCCCCCAGCACAACCTGGTTTGGAGCTACTGGTTCAGGGCTCCGGGTTCATGGCTACAAGAGAGGCACGTGCCAGGCACATGCTGAGAAATTTTCCCAGGAGACTGGAGGGACTACAGGTGAGTGCAGGAAGAGTCCCAGGCAGATGGCTGAGCCAGTAGAGCAGGCCTGGCCAACTGAGACATTGACAGAGTCTTCAGTTCTTAGTAGAGTATTTTTAATCTCCCCACGATGGCTGTTATGCTCTCACTCTCCCAGAAACCCAGAAAATTGTTTCTTCTGAGCAATAAATAAGGCTGGGAAATGCTGGTACTCCAGGCACAGACTTCTTGAACAGCCAGACTGGAAAGAACCCAGGGATCCCTGGGGGCCAGCGGTCTGCAAACGGGGGTATGTGCACTTTAGGAATTGAGCAAGATAAGCCACTGGGGTGTGGGAAGAAAATATTAAAACTTCCAGCTATATTAAATAGTAAAACTTCTGGTTTTATTAATAGTTAACACAAGGATAGAGAGTAGTAAGTCTGCATGATTTATTAAAATGCTTATACTGGGTATGAGTCTCTTACCATTAATTTTGGTTAATTTCACAATTAAAAAAAATTGTAAAATTTTGGTAATTGATAAAACTCATAGAGTCCACCCTTCTAGTCAAGAGGTTTTTGAAGGGCGTGCTTGGCAGAGGAAGGGAGAGGAAGTCTTGGGTGAGTGAGGGGTCTGTTTATTCCCTTCTGGGTCTTATCCAGCAATTCAGGTTTGCCTCTATATGCCCCATATCCTGGACTTCTGCATTATGATTTGTTGGATGAAAGGCTTCTACTGTTTAAAAAGTTGAACAAAATGACTGAACTATTTCAGCTCCCTTACTTTTCAGATGGTAAAACGAAAGCCCAGAGGAAAACGGATCGCCCCAAGTCACAGAAGATATTAGAGCCAAGATTAAGTCTACAACAGCCTTCCTGACTCCCCATTCACTGTTTTCTGACTGAGCCATGTGTTCTTCAGAGCATGCACCCCATCTGAGTGTCCATATATAACCTGAATAAATCAGAGGGAAAGGGGATGGGTAAGGTGGAGTCTCTCCTCCAGCAACAATCTCGAATTCCAGAAGGGAGCCTCGGCCTCTATGACTGTTCACATGTAACCTTGCTGCCTGCCCAAGACACCTCCTGAGTGGTAAGGCAGCCTGGGTGCCCACTGCTCAGCGCCCATGATAACTGTCTGGATCGCCCACTCAATCCCTATGCCATTCTATATTGTTGCTCAGAGGAGAGGCCGGGCCTTATGTTCCTGAATCCCTGGAATATGAGGCAGCACAAATCAGGACTCCTCAGAGGCCTTCCTCATGAATATGCTGATATTAAACAGGGAAAATATCCTTCCTCTTCTCTGATTTTAGGCTCCAGTAGTCACACAAATGGACTTGTTTCCTTTTACAGCCCTCAAATTGCACATGTCCATCCCTTCTCCCACGCTCCAGCCTGTCATGCACTTGTTGCAACCAGCCCACTGCTCTCAAGGACTTCCAACCCCTTTATGTTTTTAGGGAGTTTCATAACTGCAAGACTTTTGAGGGGATAAAGAGAACTGGAAGACAGGTTATCTGCCTTTAAGAAAAAGTATTTTACAGATTAAAACAAACAAACTAACAGCAGAAAGAGAGCATGAAAAATACAGCTGCAACGTACAGCATGATACTGCTACCCAGTGAGTGCTACAGGAGTTGGGAATTCTCTCCTTCACAGTCAAACTCTATATGCCTAGTGTTTGGCAAATAGTAGATACTGAATAAGTATGTTCATCAAATAGCATTAATTCAGCAAGTAAATAAATGAATAAATGGGCGTTAAACAAATGATCATATCAGTGAGAAGAGCAGGGAGCTCATCTTGAGTGATCCAGGAAACTTCTTTGTACAGAAAGGCTTTAAAGTATGTCCAGGATCAGAAGAAAAGGAGAGAACATGTTTCCGGAGGTAAGAAAGAACTGAGGCAGAAGGTTATGGAACGAGAGAACCACTCTCCTATTGTTGGGTGCTAGCAGGGTTGAAAGTTAAACAGTAGGGCCAGATTGGTAGTCTGAAATGAAAAACTTAGAAGCATGTTTTCTCCTGCAAACCTAAATTACCTGGGTCATTAACCAAGAGAAAGGTACAACAATAGAAGTGTTTTAGGGAAGGTGAGGGTGGTGACATGAAGAGTGTACTAGAGAAGAGAGGGAGAGATGATGCATCTTTTCCCTTATAAATCCCCTCCCTCTACTGAGTGTTTTCTCCCTGGTCTTCATCCTGACTCTAGTCCAAAGTCCAAGGCAAGCCAAGAAGTGCAGTGCTTAAAACAGTGTCCTCTTTCTCTATCACCTGTCTAGGGACCATCTTCCTTTTCCCTGTTTTCTGTGTGGCTCAGTACGATATCGTGGCTAGATCTTCCCACTAAAACTGATCAATTCAATTTTTAAAGCAGCCAAATTATTAACAGGCATTTGGGTTGGTTCCAAGTCTTTGCTATTGTAAACAGAGCTGCAATGTGGGGATTGTCGGGAGGGAAATAGGGGAGGGACAGCCGGGGGTGGGGAGTTGGTGAGAGATAGCATGGGGAGAAATGCCAGATATTATAGGTGATGGGGAGGAAGGCAGCAAATCACACTGCCATGTGTGTACCTATTTGACAATCTTGCATGTTCTTCACATGTACCCCCAAACCTAAAATGCAATTTAAAAACAGCCAAATTAGCTAAAAATGCTGGGTTTTCTTCAACCAACTTGCATTCCGATCGAATCAGATCCAACAACTGGCCCTGGCTGACGCCGGTTTGTATAAGCTGTCCCCACTCCCTCTTCATTCCTTCTGCCTCCGGTGCCGTTGTCCAGCTCTGCTTCCATCTTGGTTGCTTCTCTGTTGCTGTACACCCCCCATCTCCTCCCTTTTGCTCAGAATCGTGCCTTGTGTTTAGAACGGGGCTGTGATATGCATGTTGTGCAACAGCAAGGCTACGTTTCTTAATCCAGCAGTCTCACATCCCTCCTGGGAGTCCTGTTGGATATGTCAAAAAATTTTGATCCAGAAATGTGAATTATAACCCCTGTTTTCTCAAGGCCTCTGGGCAATTTTAGTGGAACCCAAGAATCTTGAACATACCCCACCGCTTCCAAATAATGTTCTATGAAGGCACTTATAACCACCAGAAGGAATCTCCAGAGACATCTGTTTACTTTGGCCACTCTGTCCAATATCTTTCAACTATTTTTGTTAGAAATGATTAATATTTCTTTCTTTTTTTATCTGATACCATGCTAAAGCAGGAGATCTGTGCCAACAACATCATATCTTTGCAGCGTTATTTCTGTGTAGGCTTTAGATATAAACTGTAGTTCTTTGTGCTCAGCATAGTATGCAAAGAACTATTTTGGGGGGACTTGGGGGATCATCTATGCATGGACTACCTAACTTTGAGCATCTAGAAGGCAGGGGCTGTGTCTTATTTATCTTTGTAGTATGAGTGCTTGACATTAACTATGGTCCCCAAAAATGACTATTAAATAAATTAATGAATAAATTATTCCAAGATGTAGCTCATTCAACTCAGTTGTTTTAATTATTCCAGGACGTTTCGACTTTGATGTATAACACTCTAGCCCAATTCTTACGTTCTTAGCTTTGTTCAAATACACTGTTTTGTCTATTTCCTTTTCAAGCCCCTATGCATTCTTCTCCTATGACTCTGTAGTGCATCACTGACTCCCCTCCACTGCCTAGAAGAGTAAAGAGAATCACTAATTCTTTGTCACAATTTCCATTAAAAAGTGGGACCTGTTTTCTCTCCTTTTACATCTGAGATGGTCAGTACTGCTTTGACCCACAGAGTCCAGCAGAAGTGACACGATTTCAGGTTAGGCCTAAGCTTTGAAAGGACTGATAACTTTTGTCTTAGTCTCTTAGAGCTGTGAACTGACATTCTGACTACTGGTTTGAAGAGACCATGTGAGGAAGTGCCAAGACTTCATGGAGAGGAAGGGGAGCCCAGATGACCTTCTAACTATTCCCATCAAGGTGCCAGGCATGGGAGTGAAGCCAACCTGGATGCTGCAGACAACACAACCACATGCTATGAAGAGCCCAAGCCATGTGGAGATTCTATATGAGGATGGACCACTTAACAGCCTCCATTGAGCAGCAACTGTCAGCCCTGTGAGTGCACCATTGCAGATGACTAACTCTCTAGAGCCTTCAGAAAACTGCAGCCCCAGCCAATATGTGACTGCAAGAGAGACCAAGCAAGAACTGTCTCATGGAGCCCAGTCAACACACAGAACTGGGAGCCACAATGATCATTTACTCTTCTAAGCCACTGAGCTTTGAGGTAGTGTATTGCACAGCAGCAGATAATCAGAACACACTGATAGGCTATTGTTTCTGGTTATCTGTTATTCAAATAAAAGTTGCATTGAAGGGCAAGGATTATGCTGGCCTTTTCTCTCTAGTTTCTACAATGTCTCATAGAGTGCTTTGTCCACAGCTGAGGGAGCAGACAGTTTCTCACTTTACAGACAGAAGGACCAAAAATAAATAGGACCTCCTCTTTATAGGGGCTATGAATAACTTCACATAAGCATGGGTAGCATGCCTCTGCCACCTACCTATGTGGTATCCTAGTAGCGAGGCTGGAGAGCCACCTAATCCATTTGCCTGCCTCTAGATACAACTGCTCCTTAGAATAAATCCTGCCAGAGAGCTTTCTGCTATGCTTTGGTTTTTGTTTTTTTTTTTTAATTCCAAGAAATGGAGATATTGCAGTTACCTCTGACGGTGCATTTCAGCAGCCCATAAATCTCAATTCGAGCATTGTAACAGGTGTTTCACCCCAATCCCTCCAAAAGCAGTCTCATCCCTTTCTTCTTGCCTCTTCGTCTTCTTTCTTGCCTTCGTTTTTCTAAATTTTGAGGAGCACTGAAGGAAATGTTAATGTTACTCACAAACTCCTCTTTACTTTTCTTTCATAGACGCGAAGGGCCACATCACTCCATCCCTCTACTGAAGCTGACATGTCGTCATTTAGTGATGCCCCAGTTTACCCATCTGAAAAGTGAGAGACACAACCAACCATCTGCCCTGCTTACTTGAATGAGTTGATGAACAAAACTAGAGCGGACATAGGAAAGCAGTTTCTAGGCTCTATAGCGTACCATGTATACATAGTGTCCTGGGTTGAATTGACTGTTGGATTAAAAACTCTCACAGTGAAAGCATATTGGTTGTTACCTAGGGCTGGGGCAAGGGGCAATGGGAGTGTTACAGCGAGGTTGGCTAAGACATGTAAAGCTTCTTTCTGAGGCAATGAAAATGTTCTAAACTTGAAATGATACACACCTTTGTGAGTATGATTTTAAAAAATGGAATTGTATGCTTTAAATGGGAGAGTATATGCTATATAAATTATAACTTAATGAGTCTATGAAAGAGAGGAAGAGAAGAAAGAAAACGAAAATGAAAGAAAGAAGAAAGGGAAGGGAAAAGGGGAAGGGAGGGGAGGGGAAGGGGAAGGAAGTGGGCAGGAGAGAAGGAGAAGGAAGGGGAGGCAGGAGGGGAGGGGGAAAGGGAGAGGAAGGGAAGGGAAGGGAAGGGAAGGGCAGAAGGAAGAAAAGAGAGAGACTGGCCGGGCGCGGTGGCTCACGCCTGTAATCCTAGCATTTTGGGAGGCCAAGGTGGGTGGATCACCTGAGGTCAGGAGTTCAAGGCCAGCCTGGCCATCATGGTGAAACCCCATCTTTATAAAAAAAAAAAAAAGAGAGAGAGACTAAGAAGGGAGGAAGGAGGAAGGGAAGAACCTCAAAGACTCCATCTCTTTACTGGATTGACATTAGTCTTTCTTCTCAAGACCTCTGTCACTCATCATTCCCTGAGTCCCATCAGCTCTAGGCCTCTAGGAAGCCCAGGGGTTTTGTATCCTAGCTCCAACACTAGGTCCATTTGTGTATTGGATCCTCTCCATAAAGAGAGCTTGTCCTCTACCAAGAGTAGAGACCAAGAGAAGAAATGGACTAATGTCAAGTGAACAACAAACTTAGATAGACAAAATGGGTGGTTAGGGTCTGGGATGTGACAGTATGGGATGGCTTACAGTCTCTAGAATGGGTATCTGAAATGAGAACTTAAAAAGATATTCAGCTAATAAAGGAGTACAGCTCTTACAACTGGTTTACAGGAATTGGAGATGACAGGCAGTAAGTCCCTCTTCATCTTACTTTAAAGGCACTCTCTCCTCCTTACTTGCCTCTTTCTCATCTCCTAGAAATGCTGAAGAGCAAGAGGAAAGAGCTTTGAGAACACAGCTCATAGCTTGACCCAGTTTCCCCTGCCTGCTTCCCTAGATTGGCCTTGTTCTTCAGAGAATCTTCTCTGATACCTTCCCATCCAAGCAGCTACCATAAAAAAATGGGAAAGAAGGAGGAAGTTCAGGAGGCCAGAAAGACCTCCAGGCATCAAGGGAGCCCTCAGGTCCCCAGCCCCATACTGTTGCTGCAGAGATGCTCACCCTCTCCAGCCCCAGCCTGGAGCTTTCCAGGGCCATGACAAAGATGGAGCACTCCTTAAGGAGGACCTTCCAAAGGACCCAAACCAACATGCTCTTTTAGGGTGTCTCGGAATGCAAGTGGGTCTAGAATAAGCACTCTGCAAACTGTAAGAATAAAAAGAATCCCACTCTTGGGGAGCACATGGTGGGAGGAGCAGTGCTGTGACTCAGGCTGGCCCCAACAACAAACGCCCTGACCCTCAGCAGCCCCCTGCAGCACCTGCTTCCTCCCCCGCCTACTGCTCTTAACTCCCATCCAGACCCTCATCCTGCTGACACAAATCAGCAGAATGGATGGTGGACAACGGGAATCATCATCATCTCTCACACGATGTGTGATTCCTGCAGGGCCTGCCCCGTGCCCTCTTCCCCCACCCTCTCACGGTCTCTTACTCAATTCATTCTTCTCCTGGCACCAACAGCCATTTTCCACCACTCTGCTGGCCTCTGTCCAGCCAACCCACCAAGGGGCTTTCACTCCCCACCTCACCTGTCCCCTTCATGCTCCTCCTGCTGGAACTGGGTCTTCTAACTCTATTTCTAGATTCTTTCCACTGCCTTCTCTTTGGCTTGCTTCTCCAACCCCCCTTGCATTTCTTTGGCCCCTAATAAGATCTCCAGAGTACTTCCATGGAAGATGGGAAGCTACAGTTTGCAACTATGTTCTTTGTTCCTCCTTCCCATCCTCCCCAACCCTGCCACAGAGCTTTGATGAAAGGAGGGCTTTGTACCTCCCTCCTGTGCCTAGAAGAAGTCCTCAAGTCCTCTCTGTGATGTCCCTTCCACAGAGAAAGAAGGAGGAAAGAAGGATAATCCCTGTCTGTACTGGACAGACCCCTGGTTCCAAAGCCTCCTCATCCATTCTTTCACTGACTTTTTTGTTCCCCACTCTCTTCCTCTGCCCATACCCAGGTCAGAGGAGTATACTCTCAAATTCCGCTACTGTAGTTAACATTCACACAGATTATTAGGTGTTAAAAGCTTTCCACAGGTAATAGTCTCTGAGAGCTACTGACTTGTGTCTATCTTTGGGTAATTCTCTAACCTGGGTCAAAGCCCTGTTTTTTCAAACCTGGGAATGTCATTTCTTTCATCTTGGGCCCTCTGTTTGGTTGGGCTCTCTCCTGTACTCCACGCTACCTGCACTTGGCCCCTTCAGTATCTCAAACTCCACCTCTAAGAATCCTGAAAATCATCTTTCCTCACAACATCCATTGGTGAAAACCCGAAACAATTTTGCATTCCAAAAATGACTTCTACTGGCTCTCTTCACTTTTAAAAAGACTTAGCCCACATTTACAACTGCAAATACATGTATATCTATGTGTACATATATACACATGTATATATGTACACACATTTGCACACATAGATAACGTGTGTATGCATATGTATACACACAAGAATCTTGCCTCTATCTACTCCTCAAACCACAGTATTTGGTCTTGCCTGAGATTGAGATAGAGGAATATTTCATATTCCATGTCTAGTCAAGAGATAGAGGAATATTTCATATTTCATATCTAGTTTTTATAATAATGCACCATTGTGCTTATCAAAAACCCTCTGGTGAATGGCTAATTATTGATGTGCTGTGAAGTGTAGAGTCACAGATTTTTCCTTAGTAATTAAAGAAAAATAGCCGGACCTAGAGAAAAGTACAGATTCTGGTCTCAGCTCCACTAAATATTGCTGTATACTGTTGAACAAATGGGATCACCTCTCTGAGCTCCATTTTCTACACTCATAAATTTAGCAGGTGGAACTATACTCAAAAGGCCTTACAATCTTTAATTTTCTGTTATCTTTATAAAGCTTCTTCAAGACAGTTTATCAAATTCTCAGTATTATTTATTAGTATAACTGAAAAGAACAACTGTGATAGAGCTTGATTTTTCTTTTGATGTAATTCTCCCAGCTTAAGTGCGGTCAATTTCTGGACTTTACAGCTCCTACCCGTGTGGACTTTGGCAAGTTCTTCAGCTCTTCAAACCTAAGTTGTCACATCTGTAAAATAAGAATGTTAGTAGCACCTATATGATCAAGATGTAAAATGTATGTAAAGCACCTAGTTTGGTGACTGCCACAAAGTAAGGCCCAATAAATACCAATTATCATTAATGTGTTAGTCATTTGTTTTCATTACTTGAATGATCCCTATTAAGTTGAACTGAAAACACCTTCTGTAATAACCGGTTTGGTCATGATTGTAAGAGTTGGTATGTTTGACACCTGAAGTCTATTTCCATCTGTGAGTAAACCATCCACTTGAAGAGTGTCCATTTTCAAATGGAGGCTCCAGGTGACATTATTGAGATTGGATGTGTTGTCAGATGAGTATGTGCCTCTGTCACATACTGAAACTAAATATGAATGAGTCTAAGTTTATTGGTCAAATCTTTATACCTTACACTTACTAGGAACAACTGAAAGCTGACTACTTGTGTTTAATAAAAAACTTTCTTGGATTTGTAGTTTACTTTGAATACTTTGGGGATATACAAGGAAATCCTGGAAATCAACAAAGAAAAATAATATCCAACAAAGAAATGGGTGAAGGATGTGAACAGACAATCACAGGAGAAGAAATTCAATTGGCTAAACAAAGTATAGCAGAGACAAACTCCTTTGTAACTGAGACATACAAATAAGATAACAATATCATATCATTTTACACTCATCAGATTGGCAGACATCATAGAAAATTGGATAACACAGGGCGTTTGTGAGAGTGTGGACATAGAGGCACCCTGGTGAGACTGTAGGCTAATGTTGCATTATAGAGAAGAGTCTGGCAGTTCCCCATCATGTTTACATATACCCTATGACCAGCAATAATACACCTTGGGAATATCCCAGAGAAATTTTCCACAGGTCTCCAGTGAAAACCTATGAGAGAATTTTACTAGAGTATTGCTTACTAGAGCAATACATAGAAATTATTGTACACAGTAGAGAACTGGAGGCAACGTAGGTGCCATTCCTAATGTGATCAATGCATGCTAGAGAATACAGCTC
Organism: Saguinus imperator; assembly: GCA_004024885.1. Lineage (NCBI taxonomy): Eukaryota > Metazoa > Chordata > Mammalia > Primates > Cebidae > Saguinus > Saguinus imperator. The sequence goes on along the minus strand of PVHO010027070.1, from coordinate 2,440 downwards.
AGCCCATGAGAACCACACCCTTACACTGTAGAAAGGAAATATAATACCCACATCCCTACTCACAAGGAATTGTGAAAAATGATTTATTTCTCATATTACAAACACAATTTATGCTTACTAGAGGTATTTTTTTTAATGCATATAAAGGAAACAGGAAAAGATGAAAAGTCATTCATATTCCTGCTATGCAGAGACAGTTTTAAGTGATATTTTGATGTATACATCTCCAGGATTTTTTTCTATGCAATTTTATGTATGTAACTACCTAGCATACTTAGCTTGGATCATACTGTCACTCTACTTTGTAACATGCTTTTGTCATGTAACAATATATTATGAAAACATGTTTATTCCACTGTATCTGCCAGGAACTCAACAGAAAACAGATGGCACACTCAAAATAGGATGAGTCCAGAGGGTTTATTCACAAAGGACTGTTTACAAAAGTATGAGTAGGGTGTGGATAAGGTGGCCATCCATCCAGGTTTTCTTGGGATAATTCTGGACTATGTTTGTTGTCTTGGTATCATATCCAATGTGACATTTCCCAGATTCTACTTTTTTTTAAGTCTTATTATTAATTGTTGCACTAAAATCAGGTGGGATGGGTTTGGTAAACTCCCATTTATACTTCAGAATCTTCCATGGTGTTAACTCATAGCCTGCGAGATATGTGTACCTTAACTATATGGTTAAACCTAGAAGATTATCTGTGATAATAATGGTCTCTTCTTCCCCTAGCATTTCCAATCCAATGTAATTAATTTCTAATCCTTTCCAAGAAAACTATTCTAAGTACCCATTAACAATAATTTTTTTGAAGTACACCTGCATACAGCCAAAAACAGCATCTTCTAGTTTCAGGCTTAGTGGCAGAAGCATTTGGTGCTGCTGTCCCTGCTAGTCACTTGATTCTATAGTCAAATGGTAGATGAAATGTATTAAGTTAAGAAATGCTCACACAGCTACCAGGAGAGCAATGCTGAGAAGGGTGGGAAATTATAGGTTAAAGATATTTTAAAAGTGTACAGGAGATAAACACTAAACTATCCTGCAACAAAACATACTGTAAGTGGTTTTCTGTTATTTGTTTGTATTATAAAATAAACTTCAACTATTTATTTATTTTTATTTTATGGTAAAGCTTTTGATTTTATAATAAACCCTTTCAGCAGTAATGAGCTCTAAAAAACATGTGTGTTTTTTTTAACATTAAGTGTTGAATTCCCATTCTCAAGAAAGTTGATGATAAGGATGAAATTTGCAAAAATGTTAATATTTATTATTTACCACATGGGATAATCATGTTATTAATCACATAGAAAACTAAAGACACAAATACGTTAAAGAAGTATCAGTGTCCATTTCTTCAAACAAGAAATGTATTTTTAAAGATCATGACCCCAAACAATAATTTTACATGTACACCTACAGAGAGCATACTCATATATCTGTGAACTATGACCTTTCACTTAGATCAAATAAGCGCTCTCAATGAAAAAGAAGTGAAATGATATCTGTTCATCTGTTGGCTTCAATAGCTGGAAATAAACCTGGAAAACAGTTAAATAGTCAGTTTTATATGAGTGTCTTCAGATTATTCAAATAGAAAATCAGTTATTTGAATAATTATTTCTAAGAGCTCAATTTTTAAATTAAATTCATGGAATCAAACTAAAGCTTTTGAAAGTTTTATCTGACATAATTATATATACCTTAAACTCAATTAAAAATGTCAACATTGAAGATAAAATTTTTGTTTTGGTAGTGGTAACATGAATGCAAATTTTGGTTAAAAAAAATAACATCATGGTAAAAAAAAAAAGAAAAGAAAAGAAATTTTCTTACCAAATGCAGAAGGTCATGGAACAGAAATATACCTAGAACTCGTTGGAGTACACACATAATTCCTAATTATGTCTAAAAATTCTACAATTCAAATAGAAGCTGCAGATGTCAAAACTTACAAGTAGTTTTACTTATACATGTTAACAACTGTAAATTTTTTTGTGTCAGAGCTGAGAATAAATACAAAAAAAAATAAACCAGTTTAACACAGCAATAAGCACTTTCTCATGGTTTTTTTTTTTTAATTTTTATTGCATCATAGGTTTGGGGGTACATGTGCAGAACGAGCAAGATAGTTGCATAGGTACACACATGGCAGTGTGCTTTGCTGTTTTCCTCCCCTTCACCCACACTTGGTATTCATCCCCAGGCTATCCCCCCCAGCCCCCCCCTGCTGTCCCTCCCCCATTCCCCCCAACAGTCCCCAGTGTATAATAGACCGCCTCTCTGTGTCCATGTGTTCTCATTTTTCTCACCCACCTATGAGTGAGTATATGCGGTATTTCTTTTTCTGTTCTTGTGTCAGTTTGCTGAGAATGATGTTCTCCAGATTCATCCATGTCCCTACAAAGGACACAAACTCATCATTTTT